>BQKZ01002988.1:28322-45760 GCA_036244855.1 Temnopleurus reevesii | reverse complement strand
ATAATAATAATAATACTAAAAATGATAATGATAATGATAGTAACAATAACAAGAATGATGATAATGATACTACTACTACAACTAATAATAATAATACCATTTATAGGGTGCTTTATACGAATGTGTCATGTCCTTACTACGTTCGAGGAGCGTCTTTCAAATTTTATAAACGCAGAACAGACATCAGCTTCAAACGCACAGATGTGACGAAGACTTTATAAGCACATCGTGTGACCGACTCGATACTAACTCTCTGTCAAGAACTGTTATGGCATGCCGTCTGCCGATAATTAACTCATCTTTAGATTTCAGATTTTGACGTCTGATGACTGCGAAAACTGTAAAGCTGTACTTATTTTTTTTTCTTGTTCATTGCACGGTTTCATCCTCAAGCAACTTTTTGCGCCTTGAGTGTCATTTGCAGATATGTGCATATTATAAATCATTGATTATTATTATTATTATTATTATTATTATTATTATTATTATTATTATTATTATTATTGTTATATCATTATCATTACGTCGAGCGTCTTTCAAATTTCATAGACGCAGGACAGACATCAGCTTCAAACGCAGAGATGTGACGAAGACTTTATAAGCACATTGTGTGACCAAACCGATACTAGCTCTCTGTCAAGAGCAGTTGTGGCATGCCGTCTGCCGATAATTAGTTATCATTTTTAGATTTCAGAATTTGACGTCCGATGACTGCAAAAGCGAATATTCCTTCAACCCTGTCATTCACGAAGACGAATCAAATTGATACGTTACCATGCAGCTGAAGAAATTGAACAGACATTCTGATTAAAGAAAAAACATGGAAATTGTTTGAGGCCTTAACACTTTGACTGCTGGGACCAGTCCATGGGAATATAATTGCGGATTTTCCAACGCATGTGTTACAGCGATTGTCAAATCGGAGGGTTATTGCATTTTGGTTTTGTGGGGCTGGCGTTTTTTATCACCTTATCTGTTTAGAAGTTGAAATATACAATTTCTTATACGTATGCTTAATTATAAAAATAGATCAAGACAATAAAATTGACATGAAAGCAGTCGATGTGCCATATCATCCAGTTGTTCAATGGTTGAACGCTGGCTAAAGGCCGGTTGATGAATGTAAGAGCGCAAGTTTAATTTCTTTTGCATGTGTTCAAGAACAAACATTAAGGGTAATGCGTGTAAGCATTTATTGAAGTGGCATGGTTCAAACTTAAATAAGAACTTATGATATCAAACGGTTAATGAAATCAAATATGCAATGGTAGTTACAGAGAGGTGAATTGAGAATAAGCATTATAATTACTTTGCTGCATGTTTAGTAAAAAAAAAAATTGTCGTAACCAGGCAAGAAATTACAGAACTTGACCAAATTCCACTCAATTTTCATTTCATGGAATATAGTTAGGTCCATCTTTTAATGACATTCAATAGTTTGTATTTTTGTAATCACAAGAGATAAATCCCCGCACAACCACTATTGTGATAAAATATCATTTCTTTTTAAGTATCGTACTCAAAATTGTCATGAACGGCTTTCATGTTTCAATTAAAGTGAAGTAAAGCCCTTCCAGTTAAGTACCACACTATAACAAGTAAATATTCAAATTCGATTAGAAACCTGTAATGACTTTTGCGAAATACCACATTCTCCCAATAGATATAATTTTGAAAGAACGCCTTTCTGACAAAAATAGATTAATGATTGATTTATGAGGATTATTTTGTCCACTTGCAAATGCCAAGCCGACGTCTATGATAAAGGCGAACACAATTTTGATACCTTAAAAGGTTTAGAAATAATCTAATTCTAAGATATTGGTATGCCAAGGCAAACATATGTGGTTATCATGGTGACGTCCTTTTCCTGTTGTTACTTTAAAGGGGAGCCAACCCAAGGAATTATCGTGCTATCGTTGAATGAAGAAAAAATGGCGTCACAGAAATGACGTCACAAATTCTGTCGGTGTTGCCGATCGCACAGATCCCCGTGAGCCGCAGTGAACGTCAACTATCTGTGAATTTAAAAATTCATATTATTTGAACGGGTTGCCCGGTGTTACTCAAATTTTCACAGTTTGTTCATCTGATTCTTCTTCATTCAAAGAGAGCATGATAATTCCAGGGATTGGTTCCCCTTTAAGCTTTGTTAGAACTTTACGGAATAATATGATGGGAAATTCCCCTCTTGAAATAATGCAACAAATCATACTGACGTTTTTTTCCGTAGGAGAGATCTACTGCATGTTTTCAAGCATTTTTGCGACATCTTAAGTGTTTTTTCCTGTTTAGGAAGCCAAATGAAAATAGCTATGTGCTTTCACGAGTTTTTATCCTGCTGAGCATTTTTTTTAAAACTTTTACCCTACGTATATTATATGTTGGTTTTTACCTTACGTTTATAACTTATTTGTATGTTGGCATTGCAAATCGATGACATCAAATGTTGTTGAAGATTGATATGGTACATCAAATCAAACTCAGTTTTTAGTTCTCTAAGAAGAAAAGCACGCTTATATAGCTGGTTCCAAAACATTATGCAAAATGTCACAACGACAATACAAAAATAGTTTGATAGGTTATTACAGTAAAAAACAATAATTATTTTAAACATCTGTATGGTAGGACTAGTTCGTCAAACATTCTATGTCTGTTTAATTCATTTTGTTTAAACCGTGATTTAGCAGCGTATCTATCGATTATTAAATAACCTGATAAAAATACCAACTTAATGGATCGTTGTAGAAATTGGACAACATATTCGCAGATGACAAAGAATTGAATCTTCTGTGACCAAACAAAATATCCTACCCAATTCAATGATGTTATTATTATCTCGTACCCAGGCCAGGGGATGGCAATGTGTAACCAACGGCACAATTTATAAAAGGCATGGAAAACGGCTGTATTGTATTTTATTTTACATATTTAATCACGGTAAAAAAAAGCCTAATATCAGCTGTTTTTCAGCAAGGCCTTGAGTAATGGACAGGTGCCTCCTCCGTAAGAAAATGGTATCCACCCCCCCCCCCCCCCCCGTTCAAGTGCAATACTGGCTACGCGCCTAATTATTCATCTCTACCTCGTCGCCATTGAAGGAAAAGTTTCCACTCATAAATTTTCCCGCCATTACAAATTTATATTGATTTCATGATCCGCGCCGGTTCCCCCCACTCACGCCCGTTGTCTCTTTCACCCAAGCCGTGTCCGGGGGACCAATTGCCTAATCGCGACGTTATTAAACCATCATCATCCATCATTTTCCTCTCACCCCGTATAACATTTATTATTCCACGTTCGCAGACAGAAAGGGGTCAATATCGCGATGCTAATTACCAGGAAAAGGTATCGGAGTGGGTCTTTTCTTTACGCACGATCCGACCTTGACATTGATGTATCGATACCGTCCTAAATGATACAGAAAAGGATCACTTACGAACGATCGCCCAATATTTATCGCTGTCTGAGCTATCGGCATGACGTCACGGACTCGATGTGACATAATTTGGCGTGTACATTCATGAAATTTCATGACCATTGCTAATGTGCGTATGGAGAGACAGGGAAACGTGAGTGAATACATTATGTCTGTCTCATACGTAATGTGTGCACTTTCCTTTTCGTCCTTTCATTAAATGATAAGAAGAATAAAGCATCATGGATCTTATAGAGCGAAATTTCCATCCTAATTACATGATCAAGGTGTTCAGAGAAAATTAAGGTATGCAAGAAAAAGTGGGGGAAAACCAATGGGTAAAAAAGACCCCCCACCCACCAAAAAATATGAATATATCAAGTAGAATGATAATTCTTAATGTTACGCTTGACTTAAAGGATTCGGTTCATTATGATCGTTAAAGCTCAGTTCTAGCTCGGGTAAAGAAATATTTGGTTTTTTTTTTCAATAGAATTGTTTTCTGGAAATAAAATCGTTTATCAAGAATACAATACTTGACGAGAGAATCGTATTTTAATGCTATTTAAAACAGCCTTGCCGATATTATTTTAAATCCATAAACAAATGTTTTTTTCGTTCTCTAATAACACAGAACACAACATGTGGGGCAACGCTATAAACAGTCGTAAATTTCAGCATTTCCCCCGACATTCATTTACCTATTTCTCTGTTATTATGGACTTTTCTGGGAAAGGGTTTGCCAGATGTTGGTTATATATATATATGTATGCATATATTATTATCATTTTGTGCACGTTTTCTTCAAATCTAAAAGCATTTCATTTGTGGTTGTTGCATGAGTTTGTGTTTGATATGTATTTGATTGCTGTGATCATAAGAAGCAACGTTATTTGAAAATACATTGATATGTATGTGATGTATGATGTGTAACAATCTCTGAGTATGTATTTTTGACAGATGGTGTCATTGAACATACGGACGATAAAAGGATACAACTTTATATCACTGTGTATAGATGATGGAAAATATACTTTTTCAAAAATAAATAACATTCAAATATTCAGAATAGCTATCATGAAGTTTTCCATCTTGCTATTTTGGTGTCAGTAGTATTGTATATATACTTTCGAATAGCAGGTAAAGATCTAAACTTCTATACTAATTATTAATAATGAAACGAAAGTGATCAATTCAAAGAAAAATAAAAGCAATAAATGAAGAAGGAGGAGGGGACAAAGAAGGCAGAGGAAGAAGAAGAAGAAAGAGGAGGTGGAGAAGAAGAAAACTGAAGAAAAGAAAAAGAAGAAGTAGAAGCTTGTGCTGATGAAAGAGGCGATGAAAATGTTTAAAAAATAAAGTGGATGAACANCAGAATAGCTATCATGAAGTTTTCCATCTTGCTATTTTGGTGTCAGTAGTATTGTATATATACTTTCGAATAGCAGGTAAAGATCTAAACTTCTATACTAATTATTAATAATGAAACGAAAGTGATCAATTCAAAGAAAAATAAAAGCAATAAATGAAGAAGGAGGAGGGGACAAAGAAGGCAGAGGAAGAAGAAGAAGAAAGAGGAGGTGGAGAAGAAGAAAACTGAAGAAAAGAAAAAGAAGAAGTAGAAGCTTGTGCTGATGAAAGAGGCGATAAAAATGCTTAACAAATAAAGTGGATGAACAGAGAAACCGAACAGATACGTAAAAATTATTGCTCTTTTTTAAACAAGATTGATAACAAACTCTCGTTATTGGATTGCTTTCAAAATAAATTTATCTTATAAGATGATAAGATAATACACCTGTCAAAATTCTAGAAATGACCAGGGCTGCACATTTATAAACAAAGTTCCAAAGTTGCAACCTAAATTGTTCTTCCACCGAATACATTTGCAGGTAAAAACCTGAAGGGAATCTTCCGGATTCTAACACATTCATGACAATAAAATGCATGATAATTCTATAACCAATATGTAATCATGTTGCAATGCACTCAACACTGGACCTTCGTGCATAAAAGAAAGAAATAAGATGCTAAAGTCATAAAATGAAGAAATTGCGACTTTTCTAGATTCAATGATCAAAAGGTTCGTTACATTGCTATTACGTTTTTCCCCTTTACTTCCCCTTTTTATTCTATTTTAGCAAACAGTTTTGCCAAATTAACAGATGCATGGGTGGCTTAGGTCAAATTTCTCCTCCAATTACAGAGTATTATGCTACGATCAAATATAAATATTTTCAACAGGTTTCCAGACCCAATTTAGATGAATAATAAAGACTTGGCCGTATCGATTTCAATTTATACAAAGACGTGGAAACCACGTCTTACCTTATGTGGGCGGACTTCAAGGAAACAAGATAATAACATACACATCTCATGTGATTGACGAATTCCTGCAAAAGCCTGCTTTAAAGAGGACATAAAATATTTCTCCTACCGTCAACACAATATTTTGTTAGATTGATCCAGAATTATGAAGTGGGAGTATTTGACCATGGGAAAGGAGAACATAAAGGAGGAAATGAAAATATTTACAGTGCCGTATAAGAAGGGTGTGTATGTATTTTCTATTTACAGCCTATAATGCCTATGAATTCTGTTGAAATAGATACTTCCGAGTGGGTTGAAAATGTAACTACTGTCATATATATCGTATATAGTTAGAAATATTTTGAGGATTACGTTAGAAATATTTTGAGGATTACGTTGTTTGCTATTTCTAAACTGAGATTTGACGGATTACTAGTTAACAGTGTTAACCATTGGAAGTTGGATCTGCTTGTATGGTCAAATAATGTACCATTCTTGGATATTTTGTGTTTTAAAAACATAAAGAATTGTGGAGGGAGGAGGGAGAAGAAGAGTAATAGAACTAGTTTTGGTTACTATGGACTGTGAAAAATAGTGAGTTGTATATATATATATATATATATATGTGTGTGTGTGTGTGTGTGTGTGTGTGTGTGTGTGTGTGTGTGTGCATGCGTGTGTAGGATAAAGTATATGGGCATAGGTTTTTTCATATGATTGGTGTGTGAGAGTGTGTGTTACGATATATATAAATTCATATAGTCAATAATATTAGTGTATACATGCATGTAGAGTTATGGATGTTAAATGACATTGGTAGTATCTTCACATCTACCAAAGATAGCATCTATTCATGAAAGAAAATAAAAACAAAACAAACACACACAAAAACGAAGAAACATTCGTTCTTCTGAATCTCAGGGAATATTATGTCTTAAAAATCCAATGTAAGATGTTTCAATCCTCATATAATAATGTGTGCGTTCTGGTCGATTACGTAATAACTGATGAGGCATGATTAGGAAAATGGGTATAATTGAGAAGAGGAGAATTGATTAATGAATAAGTTAATGTAGGGTAATTACGCAGTATATTGATACACACTACAGCTAACATGTCGAATGTAATCATTATGTACTACGCATACATTACACTGAGATCACATGCTTCTCGAGGATTGCACTTTAAGACATTGTCACACAATATGCTTTTGTTATCTAAAATATTATCATATCAAGCTTTCTTACCTTTGTCATTAAATTCAAATTTATGAAAAAAACAACCAAGGAAGCAAAAAGGGGGGACTTATGCAGGCATTATCAAGATATCTATGAAATTAAATAAAGCATAGCACACACGCTTATTCCTACAAAGTTTGCCTGTCTATGTCATATCTTTAATTTCAGGGTTTTTTAAACACTAAACGTTGATTTCGATGCGAAATAGTCTATGTAGTTTATGTACACCATCGATTATTAGGGTAACATTTCGTAGCTGACAGAAAATAATTTTTAAAACTGAAACAACGTTATGCAATGCTTTCAAGCGGGGGCGAAAAGTAATTAAAATTCCTGACGAGCCAGCCAAAAGAATAAAATACAAGTTGATTTAACTATTCAGCCAGCAAGCTGGGAGCCTCCACCCAAAGCCTTACTTATATTTCGTCCGGTTTTTTATTCAAAAATTAAAAATATACAGGGGTGCACGCCTCCTCAATCCCGTTTCCTCCTCTCGATACATTCACGGTATTCTCCCCTACATTATGAACACAAAGTAACCGCCATTCCGATACAGCTTCTTCTATGTAACATTTCACTGTCTCCCACATTTTCTGCTCATTGCACATAAGTGTATTACGTGGGTGTTTTCCTTTATTGAACTGTAATTACCCTGCCTATAGAATTTAGTTACAATAGCTTGGAGTCAGAGCCCTATATCTTTACACCATAATGCACGAGTGGGAAGTCGGGAGATGCAGAGGAATGGAAAGGGTAAAGCAGTCCTCTTTTAAAGCCTTTTTAGCTGTATATGATAGACAAAATCTGCCGATACATAATTTTATGATAAAGGTAGATCTTACGGCCTAATTGACGACATTTGAAGGCTTCAGACCTTTGTTATATACATGTTTTCCCGACCAATTTGTTTTCCTCTTACAAAACACTTTACAATTCTATTACTCATTTTTAATACATATGACCGTAGGGTGCTGTCTTAAATTCTATAATCATCTATCGGGGTATACCTGAATTGCCTTAGTTTACGCAATGGCTGGGGGATGGGGGTGGGGTGAAAAATATAAAATATAAAGATATACGACACAGTTTGATCGCCCTCCAATGGCATTTTTAAATCAGGGTTAGTCGGTCGGAATTCTCTTATTCATTTCTAGAGCATAAGTCACACACTTATTGAGTAAAATAAGATTTGAAAAGGAGTGAAAAGCCAAGCAATAATTGAAAATGAACTTTCAGGTTTTATTCTATATTTTCATCTTTAATCTAATGGTGATTTTCCAACTGAAGTGAAGCCCCCCCCCCCCCAAGAGAATAAAACAGAAGTTACAGTTCGTCGGTTGAGGGGAATTAAACAACATTTTGTTGCCTAAAGGTACTAATGTTAGGTTCAAGCGCAAACCTATACGCGCCTAGTTTTATTGATGCTTACTCCTCCTTCGAGAGCAAAATACTGACTACGTTTCTCCAATTCTGGTAGACAGTGGAATAGCCTTTGAAGAGATAACGTTTCCTTTATAATATGATTAATTTCAAATTAGATTGTTCGTGCCTATCAAGGTTGTTTAACCATGGACTTATTGCACATGGACTCCAGGCGATCTTCAATCCTTTGAGATGGGAAATCTGAGTAGAAATTTGTGCACGAAGAAAGAAAATAGGAGTGATCTCGGGTAGTGATTGAACCCATTATCAACTAGAGATTATGTACATATTCTTATCACGTACTGGAAGGTGGAGCGTAATGTAATGGACGACATGTTTTTCTTGGAAGGATTATTTTCCTACGAACAAAATAATTGCACATGATTGTAACATGATGTTCGAAAGCAATGTCTCTTTAATCCTTTGACAACTGAATTCCGTAATTCCCATAGACATTGGACATGGGTTAATCTGTTAAGTTTGTCAATGGATTTAGATCTTTCGGTGGATTTGGCACATCAAATTAATAGCGATCGTTGGTGTAGTCCATATCTCATACGTCGTTGGTACAACCGTTTTCAAATTTAAAGTTCGGCTGCACAATTGCGTTAGAGGCCAATGTGTGCCAAGTGTATAAAATATGCAAAGAACGCTGCCTGATAGCATGCTTTGCTGACGCTGAAATTGGGGTGCATCTCGCGCAAGCCAAGCAAAGTCATCATTAGTCAAGCGTTTTCCTGTTTATTTCTGTATACAGGGACCAACTCTAAGTTTCCACTAAGTTTCGATTACATAGGGTTTGAACTCAAACATGCGACTGCGACTCAACGAAAGTGGCATTCTCGTTCATTTAACATGTCGGTCATTTTGATTAGGCTTCGTCTGAGGTCAACAGTGGGTATTGTATGTTGTCATTTCAAAAAGTAGGGAAGAGTAATTAAGAGATTAATACCTAGACATACTACTGATGCTTAATTCGTTTGGCTTGCAAAGTACGTACGCACATGCTAGTCACTTTTGCCAAGCATCTCATTTCCATCTTTCTTTGCCGCTGGAAGAGGTTATTCTAAATTTTATTTTCATTCGGCATATGTTGGCTTTAAACACCGAAACAAGTGCGCAACTGATCTGCACTGTGAATGACAAGTGTGCAACTTATGTGCGCAACTGACGTGCGCATCGTTTGTTGCGTATATCAGATGCGCACTCGTTTTCTACCTCCATAAGCCATCAATTTCGAAAGCCCACTCCCATGAACACCCCATTAACCTCCCGCTTTCTATGAATTTTAGATGTACTTTAACTTACTGATCCTTGTCGTGACGTATGCACCCACTATCATAATTAATTAACCTGTGAAATTTCCACAAAATTACAACAAATTCCTATACCAGCAGAGATTAAATTGCAACTTTTGGTGGCTGCCATAGTAATGTTATATGCAGTCAAACCTGTCTATAGTGGTCACTGTCTATAGTGACCACCTGTCTATAGTGGCCACTTAAATTGATTCCCTCCAGGTGAAAAGGCATGTTATGGAACCTGTCTATAGAGGCCACCTGTCTACAGTGGCCACTTTTTCCGTTTCCCTTGGGGTGGCCTCTGTAGACAGGTTTGACTGTACTAACATAGACATGTTAACACCATATAATTTAATTCCATAGAATTAAGTTAAATGTCAATTCAATACTCTTTTGTAATGCTGTTCATCATGAAATCTGCTAGTGATTGCTGTGCCCGCACAATAATATTCACGACGTACGGATCTATTATCCCATGACCCACTTTATTTGACGGAAGTAGTTTTTATCGTCTTTTATATAGGCATATGAGCATAATACTATCATGTCAAATCTTTTACACCAGTTAATGGTATGAGCTTTAGAGCCAATTTCATGACAACCCTGCTGTTATGCTTTTACACCTTTTTGCTGTTTAATTGGAGTAAGGTAGGCCACATAATGTATTAGCCCGATAAAGCGTTGATTTATGTCTGCATTAATGTGAAACTTGAAATGGGCGAGAGCAGGAGGCGTGAAATTAAAAACAAATAAATCAACCAAACTCTGATCCTTTCTCCAAAGTATGCCTGATAAGATAATCACAGAGAGGGTTTAAAGGTGCACTGCAAAAAAACAACCCCAAGCTTTAATCAAAATATCGACTGTCCATAAATTATGTAATGTAACAATAAAAGACAGATAATACCTAAATGAAATACAATGTACTAATATCAACAGCAAACTATTAAAAAGACTGCATCTTTGGAATTAGTCTACTCCAACCATGGTGCTCTTTTATTACTTTTCTATAGTCACGATGTGTCAATACAGATTACGTCAAAATAGTGTTTAATTTAACACCCTGTTTCCCCCATTTTTGCAGTGTAAGGAGGATTTAAATATTTTTTTTTTATATTTCTTTAAGAAATGAAACATCGAGCAATTGATGAATAAGAAACCAAAATTAAAAAACAGTCATTTTAAGTGACGAAGTTTTAGCATTATTATACACACTAAGAAATTAGGGTACAGTTAGGGTCCAAAATCACGCAAAGTCACTAATTTGAACCCCGGCATCCCGCCGGCATCCTCATTATACCCTATGAGGTTCAAAATTAATCCCATGTGATGAAAGCTGGTACGAAGGGTACAACGTTGTACCCTCCCGATTTGAAACTAGTGCAGAATGCAGACCCCACTCTCTATACGTGATCGGAAATGAATGCTGATTTTGTTCTTATTTTACCTTTAGGAACTCTATTTCATACGTAATAGATTTAATTTATTACTATGTTTTTTATTCCGTTGATCCTTACAAGATTCGGAAAAAAAAAAAACATTAATACATCGATGTTTTGAATAAAGTTTATAAATAGCAGACTAGAAAAGGAACACGTCTTAACCAATGGCGAGCGAGCGAGGCGACAGTGGCTGACCAATCAGGTGGCACTATTTCACGAACAAAGAGGGTCGGTATCGAGGGTCGATATCGAGGGTCGATATTGACTGAGGCGCCGTGGCGTGCGCCTGAAATCCATCTGTTCGGGACAGTCATATAGACTTGGGTTCGTTCCTGCCTGTGGGTTCGAAACCAGGTCGCATACCGTCTTTCGGGTGGAGACGTTAAGATGGCGACCCTCTTTCTCTCTTCTTCTTCTGGCGTAAATATTCAGAATTGAATGATACACGCCTCTAAACTACATCCTTTCCTTTCCTTTTTTGCCAAACGCCAAAGATCTCATTTTGTACCCTAATGGTACAATTTTGCATCCCTGGGGTACAAATGTGTTCCAATAGGGTACAAACTTGTACCCTTGGTTGGGGTACAAAATTGCACCTCACATTTAGGGTTCAAACTTGTACCCCATAGGGTTCACCCGGTGTTACATGGGATTGTACCCGTAGGGGTGCAAAGTTGTACCCTAATTTCTTAGTGTGTATACACAGCAAAAAATGCGAATGGTTAATACTAAAATATGGATATATTGTATGGGATGATAAGCAGCCCTTGTAATACACGAACAGATTGGAAATGTTATTTATACACACTAAGAAAAAGTGTGCAATTTTTCTCGAAAAGATGCGATCGGCGGCAGAATATTACTCGAAACGACGCATTTTTCACGCTTTTGATGTACACGCTCAGCAAAAAAAAATACAGAAAGGGTGCAAAATACTAAAAAAATGGTGCAATATTGAACCTTTTCACAGCCTCAAGCAGACATTATATGACATATTATAGAGTCATTGTATTTTAAAGGAGTCATCGTTTATGCATGGGAGTTTGGCATGGTCAGATAAGCTAGAACCAAGCAATCCCACATCCTCAAAGGTGCGGGTTCAAATCCTCTGAGCACTCCGCAGAATGTAAAACAATACCTATTGTGATTCGAATTTCTCCCCAAAAGGGTGCAATATTGTACCCCAAAAGGCGTTCCTATTGTTGCATTTGTTTGTATCTTTAAAGGAGCATTGATGCACATTTAAGAATCATTACTTCACCTTTATTTTTTGTGTACGTAGAAGCAAGTGGCTAAAAAGATTAGGTACACCGATCTAGGGTTTTTCCATGAAAAGATTCTCAAATGGTAAGCATTTCCATTTATAGTGTTGATGAATTATACATATATATCGAGATATTTTTTTTTAGGAAATACACATAAGTATCCGCTTTCGAAGATTACCACTCAGAATCTAATCGGTTTCTCACGAACTTGTTTAATGACTTATTAAAGATAAAAAAAACGTCGAGGAATTTGTTGGAAGACTCCACTACTCTCCATAAGTCCATTAAGATTCGGAATAAAATCCAGAACGATATGCATCATCTCAAATAAAATTTCCTATATGGATTTTTTGATAAATCCGTCGCGACAGAATATTTATTACTTATTATGGAAATGCATATGACGTCAACTATCAAGGTTCTGGCTGGAATTCACAATTATAAATTTTGAACAAAATTTTGATTTTCAGTACCATTACCGTCGTTATCATAATAATAACATAGTCATCACCACTGTCATCATCAATATCATCATTATTTTCATCATCATCAATAACATTATCATCATCATCTCATCACTACCGTCATCATCATCATTATCATCATCATAATAATTATCATTATTATCATCGTCATCATCATAATTTTAGTTATCGTTATCGTTATCATCATCATGATCTTCATAATCATTATCGTTATTACCATCACCATAAACATCATCACCATCATCATTATCGCGATCATAATCATCATGATAATCGTTATCATCACCATCATTATCACCATACACATCATCATCATCATCATCATCATCATGCTCATCATCATCATCGTGATTATCATCCATTTCGATCTACAGTAGATGTGAAATTAGTGAAATATTCCGAATACTACACTCGTTTACATGAATCGTCTCTATACACTTTCGCTCTATGGTACAATTAACATTTCATTCTCCAACTTATTCATGGTTTTGCATAGTGTTGGGCAGAGTTAGAACTAAGGCATTTTTAAATATTCTTTTATAAAGCCAACTTACGTAATAGGCCTATTGCTACCGATGGTGAGGGCCGAAAGGCGAAAAGATGGAATAATACAAAACGTCCCTTGTTTGCTATTTTGAAGATGAAATGTAAAGTACAACTCTTTTGAAGTGTAACCCGTTCAAGGGTCTTACATTTTAGAATTCTTCTCCAGTTAGGTACCCACTGACCTCACCCGGGTTGAGTGCAGTAAGTATGGATGAATATTTTTGAAGGAAAATAACGCAATAGATGGAATCAAAATAGGGCGCCTCTGGTCGAAATGAGAGATTTAGAGCCGATAATTGACGGCTCTTCCACAAAATAACGAAATAAATTGGGTCAATCGATATAAAATGTGTTACTTTATTCGTTTTTCGTGTCACAGTAACCCACTAAAGTAGTGCATGGGTGGATTGAGTGCCCCTAGGGAACTTGTAGCTTCCAATCGATTTCAATAACACCGCGCCAATCGTTGATATCGATCCGACCTATGCACATAATCTATCAACATTGATCGCACGATCATGTACATTGCCTGCTATCGGCACTGCGACACTCACAACAAAGAAGTTTGACAAATCAAACAACTCTCCATCTAAGTCGTACTGCTTGAGCGCACAAAATATCTGCCAATTTGTTTGAATGAAAAGAATAAATTAAAGGACAAATGTGAATATTGTTACCAAACTGACAAAAAATCTGCACAATCTTTTATATTTACTTGATAAAATATACGAAATTTAATGCGAATCTATTTAGTTTGTCAAATTTCTTTGCCCTTACAGACATCACAGTGTATATCGGTATTTGTAATGCATGTCGTCTGCACGCGGCGCTGTGTATTTTTACATTGTCCGCTGAGGCCCGATTACTTGTGCGATATCGTGTATAACAGCTGCATTAAGATACCTTACTCTAAAATCAATAATAAAGTATTTAAGCTACGAGTGAAATGCCGAGAAGATGACCTTAATACATTTAGGGTTACCGATGGAATTTTTCTTCATCTGTTTAGAAGTTCAAGGCCTTGTTCAAGCTTGGTGAATGTGTATTGATCAAGTTTTATTTTTCGGTTATTGTTTTTTTTTTGTGGTTATCGATTGTATATATTTCTGGAAAAGAATATTAATTTTATCTTGTTATACAGGGCCCCTTGGTCAAGCATTTCTGTCTAAATTCAAAATGGAAATGTCCCTCTCTTTGAATAAAACAACAGTAACAATAACAAAACTACCTTATTTGCTTGACAGCCAAAGAATATAATAGCATTAAGATTGATGGTTTTATGAAGAACGAAATATCGATTATGTCTGCAGAAGGAATATTGCCTTGCAACTTTGTTCAGGCTAGTATCAAGGAAACTCACGGGTTCGGCGCCCCTGTAAGAGTTTCGGAAGATGGAATGATATGTATAAGATATGTTTCTTGCTTGTCAGGATTTTTTTTCTTTAGATTCCCCCCCCCCCCGAAAAAAATGTAATCCTGGGAACGCGAATTTCTGGATCCGCCATCGGAAGTGACCTAGTAACTTTGGACCGTTCTTGATGACGCAGATTTATAATTGCGTGTGTTCTTAAACCCATTTTAGCCTTGTTAAAACTGTTGATTGCCCTGATCCCTAATCAAGGAAACGCCTAGCCTATGGAATGATGGATGTAATCGTGTCTTGATTTCAAACTTTAATTGGCTGGATCGCATGAGTTGGGAAAGACAACCGACGTGTCATATTTTTCGCCTTTGATGACGCAATTGTTACGCTTGTCTACTCAAGGAGTTTGAAACCTTTTATCCCATTGACCAATATTGTAATTTTCCATAGACTTTGTGCAGGGACTACCCGCTTCCAGTAGTCAATGGGTAAAAATTTTCTTCAAATATGATGAGTTCAACAAAAGTCATTTTTGTGTCGTGTGAAAGAAGTGTAGAAGTGTTGAATTGACTACCATAGGCTTTCTATTTAATTGATATAATTTTTAAAACACGATATAATGTATTTCTGAAAGATCAGGTCAAACGCCAGTTCAATGGTCCTTAGTAATGCTATTAAAATCGGGACCGACATAATTATGATTGTGATGTCCGCACAGTTCAAATCATGACGTACGGATCTATTGTCCAATGACACACTCAATTTTTTAAAGTGTTTCTAATTGTTTTGTTTTAATAGTTTCTTGTTAGATTATCTGATTTCCAGCTTGTGTTAATTCTTCTAACACTTGTCTAGCGTTGACCAATAAAGGTACTAATTAGTTATTGCATTTGATGATGTTATGCTGAGTTTTTTTTTAATTATTTTGACAGTATTTTTTTTAATTTCTCCACCACAGATAATTTCGTCCAAAGCCCTACGCATTCTCTTCGGGTAAGTTTATTTGCCTTTTTGTTCGATATGTAAATTTGCGTTGTTGTTGATGCTTAATCGACTGGCCAGTCGCTAATAGATCATCGCTTTTAAATCACTATACCTTGACAGACACAGAACTAAATGAACGTATTAAATTCAGGTTATTCCTATTTTTAGCTAAAACCCCGGTCACATATGACTCCAGAAGCAACACGATTCACCCCGACTCTTTGTTAATTCACAGCTAACTGCCTCAGAACAAAGAGTCGGGGTAATTCGTGTTGCTTCCGGGGTCCTATGTGACCGGGGCTTTACGGTTTAGAATTATTGACATAGTACTGGCTGAATCAGCTGCATTCTATTTTGATTCTCTATCATTGTTAGACATTGCCTTTAAAGACATTGTTCAACATTCTTTTTTTTCGTTTGAAATATTTCAACTGCCAGATTTTGAATACTTCCTAAACGTTTGATTGTGTATATATACTAAGCTGTGAAAATATTAGGCATCATAATCAATGTTTAGTGCTTAAAGAGTGAAAAAAAGATACCACCTACATAGGCACATTGTGCATTAATAAAGCGACAGTGGACACTACATTTAGTTTTCATATCTTGATAGTGTATGTAGAACTCCCTTCTTTATTTCACATTCTTTGTTGTTATCATCAGTCTGAACATAGGTCAGGTGGCTTAATTTGATTTTCCTTTGAATAAGAACATTTTACGTGTGAGAATGTCTTTATTGCTGTTTTGTCTCGGCGTTACATTTGGATTACGGTTTGCGTCACTGTACACACGAGTACACACCTTACAGCCCAATATAGGCCATTATCACGAGGGTATTTTTTTTTACCTGCACATCAAAATAGGAAATACATGACCCATCTAGCGACCGTCTTCAAATTGTTTATTCGCAATATAGGACATCGTTAAATCCCAACGGAGAAATGAAATAAATCAGCACTCACATATCTTTAGGGGAATCCACTATACTTGATAAAATGAGAAACGCAACAGATTTGAGCATCGCATATAGACGCTGAAAGCCCACGGCGTTGTAATGGTGTGGGACTGTGTGTAATTCCTATGTAGGCCCATATATTGGAATTCATTGGGGGATGGCATGTAATTTGCAAAGTTTAGGGAATGTGAGTTTACCTTAAAGGTGTGATTAAGTAAATTGATGCCTAACACATATAACGTGGTTTGGAATAATGGAATAACGAGCATGTTTTCAACAACAATGAAATAACAAGTTGGGAGAGAAACTGACAAATAATAAGATTGTGCAAGAGAGAGATGACAACGGGAAGGACGGAAGAAAGGGAGGGGCGCGGGGTCATTATCAAAGGCCATGCACGTACGCATAAATAATGCATTGAATAAAACATGAATATAACAGATCTAGCCAGGAGGTAGCATTAGCGCATCAATTTGGGATAATTATTTTGAAAAAACTATTCTTACTCTAACTATTAATTTCACACAATTTATCTTTCCATTTCCCTATAATTGCATACCTGTATAATTATGTTTCTTTTCTCTCGCACCTCCTATCCCACGTGTATTGTACCTTGCCATTTATTGTTTGTAAAATACAAATGTTCTCCTTATACACACTACTTAAAGCCAGTGGGAATCACAGTTTTTTTTTTTTTTTTTTTTTTTTT
>BQKZ01002988.1:6508-21172 GCA_036244855.1 Temnopleurus reevesii | reverse complement strand
ACCTGTATATATATTGGTTGCAACTTGGAATAAAGAACAATTCTCTTGCCAAGTCCACGCTACGCCTGACGCCTTCGTTATCTTCGTATCTTTACCACATTATATTTTCTACATTTTACAACATGATAAAGGGATTGATCGATGGAGCCTGTGAGAAAGCACTTCTTGTTGTTTTTAATTCCCCAATGCAGACGCATTTATGTAAATAGATATTCAATTGGACAACGTACTATTTCAAGGAAGGTTCATAGTAAATCTCATATCAATTTACATTTATTTATTTATTTATTTATTTGAATATATTTATACAGGTACAAAAGATCAGCAATCTTCTGTTTTACATCAATGTCCTGATAATACAATAAAATAACACAGATAGTAAGAACAATATTAACAAGTAAAATGCAAAATAAATATAAAATATACAAAGAAGATATTGAAATAATTCATATTATATATTATATAATTACATGGCTAGTATTGAATGGCTAGTATTGAAAACAAACAATAATTCATATCATATATTACATGGCTAGTATTGAAAACAGACATACACACGCATAGACTCATGCGCACTTTCTCACACACACAGCCACAACCCGATCTATTGCAAAAAATATAAGCACAGCAGTATTGCAAACACATAACACCCAAGCTCTATTTGATACCCTCTTAATAATACAATTTAACCCTAAAGGCTTCATCTCCATGCTTGTTAACTCTCATTCAATCCCATTCATAAGTCACAAAATTTACATCCAGACGTAATAAACAATGGTTAAATCCATACATTTACATAAAACGCGAATGATTAGCGGTTAGCTATGACCCAATTAACAATACCATTACAATTAAGGGTTGATGACTTTCCCATAGTCTTCATGCATTCACTAATCGCTCGCGGCGTCACCAGCCAAGACCACGTGATGGAGAGCCGTCAGCCAATGGCGTGCTCCGTTAGACAAAACAAGTTAATTAGACGCCGCGACGTACACACTAGCGTGTATGCCTGAAGGCTATAGGGTTCGTGCTTGCTTTGTAGCTACTGATGCTTTAGACGCAGAAATCATCAATTACTATATTGAACTACGTGATATCCTTATCATTTCTAAATAAGGCTGAATAAACGGAGCCAATCATAATATATCTACTGATATTTCCATCAGGATATACTATTATACTACTAGTTGGATATTCATTTATTATTTATACGTCTGATTGCATATTCTTGTAAATTGGACATGGAATAATAACTTGGATACTACTTTACATGCATACATGCTGTGTTGATTATGAATTCAATTTTGATGAACTATGTTCACAAGATATGCTCGTCTGACTTCTTCCGATAGCAGCGAACGTATTGATAATCTGTTTGGAATACTGGAGTTAAATGCTTGAGGAAAGTGATTTTGTGTTGCTCTCCGATGATCTAATTTCATGACAAGCTGAGGAGGCCTTATTCTTTTGAAAAAGAAATCACATCCTTCCACCAGTACCATTTTAGTTCTACACTTTATAGGTAAAAATACAATTTAGAGGTTTTTGTACGTATGATTTATCACATTTTCACAAAATAAAACGTAATTGCTTCCTTTATAATAGGTATGACGATACACATGTTTCATTGGAATGTGCAAATTTATTTGGATTTTCATTGGTTATTGTATATCCATTTCAAAGTTAATTGTGTAAGTTTTCATTGGGATTTGGGATCAGAGTACAACTTGCAGTCAAGACATCAATACAGTTGATCTCAGAATTTTCTGTTTTATTGCATGTTGCCTTCTGATGTATCCCATTCCCATTATTATAACGAAGAACCATCATCATATGTACCAAATAATCATAGAATTATTATTTAAAAGACATATATACAACTTAGAATTGTGTTACCATAACGCGGTCTTAAAGACTTTAATATAGGAACCATCCTCTTTACTGTACGCTAATCAAAATGTGAAATTGAGTCTGATCAGACTTCGAGTTATTATTTGTAAATATTTTTGGGTCAATTGATATTTTTTGTTGTGTAGGTAACAACTATTGCCCTTTCCAAGATGAATTATCACCGATTGACAGTGCCTCTACGATATGCTAAAACATGAAAGGTATACGCGGATGGGAATCGAACCCACGACCTCTCGATGATAGGGGTCTGACCACTAAATAATACTGAGGAGCTCGATAATTGTAGCGGGTTTGATATTTGTTATTTTGTGTTATTGTTATCAGAGTGTAAATGATATTCTACAATATATACACCGTGAGCAGAAGGGACAAAGGCTTTCGGACAAACTAAACAAATTCATTCAAACATTCACAATAGATAGATACACACAAAAGAAAATTTTCATGCTCTTATTCTGCTAGAATATGTCAAACATGCGTCGCACAATGCTGTAAAAACCCTGGCGTTAGATTTAACATCAGCTGGAATCAATGTAGGTTTACACCATAAAAGTGTCAGAATAATACCCGTTTGGAATCAGTTTAATACATTTAATCACCTACTGGTGTTGCTTAAGCTCTGAAAAATACCAGTCGGTATTTAAATTCTGATTTGAATCCAAACAGGTTTAACACTTTTCTGGTGTGGACCTATATTGATTCCAGCTGGTGTTAAATTCAACACCAGTTTTTTTGCAGTGTATTGTGGGTACTTTCTTTCGTGTGTATCGAACTATTGTGAATGCCTGAATGATTTTGTTTACTTTGTCCAAAATACTCTTTCCCGTCTGCTCAGAGGGATAATTCAAGCATTTCAGGTGTTTATTTTATGTTCGATTCTTTTTTTTTAATCAATCATCATGCAGATTCTAACACACACCCGGTGACACAATGGAGCCCATTCGTTTAATCAACCGACTTGTACTCCTACCAATACTACTAGCCGCGTTCTCACTTTCGCCCTTTCCCGTCGGCGCATTCAGAGGCCAGTACAGGTTACCACCCTCCAGACCATACCGTCTGAACGCGCCCTCTGCTGCACTCGACTCCGACTCAGATCTACTGCACGCCTTGGAGTTCCTCGAGCAATACGAGCAAGCCAAGAGCAGGGAGCCCAGCGGCCGCTTGAGGGCGCTGCCGAATCTCGAGGAGCCCGAGGATTTCTCGCCCTTCCCGAGACACGGCAACGAGATTCCTCCGCTGGTTCTCGTGAACGACCTCGCGCCGTATGGACAATGGGACGACGACGACGATGCCAATCTCCTAGGCGAAGTTGATCTGGAGGATCTCTTCGAACCACGACCTGATGACCTTGAGACAAACGAAGTGGCCTTTGCCGAGGCGATTCTTAACGAATACAAGGAATATGAGTCAAAGCGACAGCAGGAACTCTTCGACAAGATTCTCGGCGACGTGATGGCGGAGAAACTGCTGGAGCAAGATGAAGAGGATAATATCGCACGACTTATGGAGGAACAGGACGAAGAGCAAGAAGGCCTTGATGATCTCGGTAAGTTTTTTTTTTATAAGTTTCAATTAGGCCCCAATCATATAGGGCATACGAAGTAACACGATTCAATACGACCCTTTGTTCAGTTTACATTTAGCTGCCTTCGAACAAAGAGTTGGATCGTGTTGCTTCCATCAGGGCCCTATGTGACTGGGACCTTACACTGGGAAATTCAAGATTTTAAATGGAACACCTGTCGATATTTGTGCAGCTGAATTAAGGCCCGGGCACATAAAACACGGCACGGCATCACGGCACGGTATTTACGCAACGCAGTATCTTGGTTGTTATTGGCCAACGCGCTTCTCCGCACACAGGATATTCAACAATTGACCAATCACATGGGAGACATCGCGTAAATACCGTGCAGTGATGCCGTGCCGTGTATGGTGTGCCCGGGCCTTGAAGGTGATGCCGCTCCGGCATTTTACCGACGATTTGGTACACTACGATATCATGTACATGGGGATCACGGTGACTGAATGAATATACCTTTGTGTAGATTACTTTCAAAGCGAAACTAATTAACAGGGACTTCGTCAATTAATTAAGCAATGATCAATCAGGTCCTCATAATGTGCTTGTCTTGCTGTCCTTCAACGTGCGTAACAAAAGTTAAATAATGAAATGTAAATTATGTGCACAAGATTATCTCCAAAGCCCCAGTCACATAGGATCCCGGAAGTAACACGATTCAACACGGCTCTTCTTTTGCAGGTAGGTAATTGTGAATCGAACAACTAGTCGTGTAGAATCGTATTGCTTCCGGGCTTTTATGTGACTCGGGCATTGCCTAATTATCCTTCTACGTGACAATACGAAAATAATGAAATGTAAATTCTAAGCACAATGTTATCACTAAGATAGCACCAGTGGAACCATTGTCTAATATCTTGGGGTCTACTACGTTGACTGTAATTAGTGTTACATTGTATCATGGACTTACTCAGCATAGACTATCGACGACCTTTATTCCTTTGAAGGCGGGAGACCCGCCGACAAATTGAAATTGTAACCCGAAGGCAGGAAGAAGTGGTGGTCTCGG
The DNA here is from genome assembly GCA_036244855.1 of Temnopleurus reevesii. NCBI lineage: Eukaryota > Metazoa > Echinodermata > Echinoidea > Temnopleuroida > Temnopleuridae > Temnopleurus > Temnopleurus reevesii. The sequence continues at coordinate 16,667 of BQKZ01002988.1, read as the reverse complement.
TCAAGGATGTAAATAATCTTTGCCAGATCTTAGCAAGAGCTGAAAGATTTGTTGAGTAAGATGAGGGAGAGATAGAGAAAGAGAGAGAGAGAAAAAAAAATTGAGTTCTACGACGTGTGGCGTTCAAATTTGAATATTAACCCCTGGGCCGTGTTTCACCAAGTCGTTCTTAACGTTACGCACGACTTTAAGATCGACTGGTATCAATTCTTGCGCTGAATACGCGTACTGTTATGAAATGTTATGCACAAGAAGGGATACCATGCGATCTTAAAGTCGTTCTTAAAGTCTTTCGTAACACCATCCTTGAGAAGAAGAAAGGAAGAGGGGCCGACCGATAACGTCGACATCCGAGAGACGCGACAGAGGCTCCAATCCACAGCGCATGTATCATTCTCGAACAGCCTGATCTCTGGCACATGCCACGCGCGACACCCAGTCAAATGGATGTTTGTTCTCGGGGAAATGCGTCGGGGATGTTCCATTTCTTTCAAAGGAACATACATCGTCGGTAGTCCCTCTTTACTAAGTCCTTGGTAGAATCCTCCTGATTTTTATTTCCAGTCGCTAATTAACATCGCTTTGTCTTACACGTCATTGTGTTTCTACAATGGGGTCGTTATTGATGGCTGTTTCCTCATTTCGAATCATTATCATGTGTTACAAAGAGTGTACATTTTGCAAGGTCTTTTAAAATGAATTTTACCCCAAAGAAAGCCTTAATTGGTGCAGAATGAGCACAATACATAAGTTGATTAATCACCTTGCGCTAAATTACCCAGTATCACATTAGCGTTTACTTTAAACGTCTGCCCAGCATAAATGAAATCACGAGTTGTTTACCAGCGCAAAAATAAAAATAAAGAAAAAGCTAATACACGCTGAGCATGCGTTGACTAAAAAACTAAACGTTTGGCATGCGTTTGCTTTATATATAAAAGCTAAAGTGTTGCTGAACCTTTTTGATAGAGGGGAATAGTAATGTTGAGCTTGTGTGTGTTTTTGTGTTTATGTGTATGTGTGTGTGTGTGTGTAGGTGCTTGTTTGTTTCTATGTGTGCTTGTAGGTGCTATAATTTTATGTACATGATTGATTGTGGGTTTTCTTGGCTCGTGGATATGGAAATGTGGCATATGCAGTGCATTTGAGAATAGAATATAAGTGGTAAATTGTCTTTTCTCTGGCGTTGAGTTTCAATCTTACTATCTGGATTCCACGCATTCTCCACATGGTTTTTCATTCTTTTAAAATATAGACTCCGACGTCATAAGGCCTTCGTTGTTGACGAGACTTTTTTTCATAGAATAGCCGACTTGAATATGCAAACGACCATCATGACCATTATGTTCCAGAACGACCTCGTAATGTTGTGTGGAACGTGAAATTGAAGCATGAATAAGTAGTTATACTTTCTAAAATATGTAGTAATTTTTGACGTAAGGTCATGGAAACAATTATTCCTGAGTTGGCATCATTTTGTGAGGTTAGATCACAGTTAAAGCAGTTTGACTGGCACAAGCGGACTTACAAACTGGTTTGAAAATTTTCTTCACAAGGCAGACTTTCGTTAAAGCAAGTTAAAGCAAGAGCGCAGAGGGGGTCGCGGTAAGAACGTGAGCAGCTGTCTGTCACAAGCGGTCACGAAGTGGACTTAAAATTTTATTCACAGGGTAGGCTTTCGTTAAAGCAAGTTAAAAGCCCCGGTCACATAGGACCCCGGAAACAACACGATTCACCCCGACTCGTTGTTCTGAGGCAGTTAACAGTGAATTAACAACGAGTCGGGGTGAATCGTGTTGCTTCCGGGGTCCTATGTGACCGGGGCTTTAAGCAAGAGTTAAAGCAAGAGCGCAGAGAGGGTCGCGGTATGAACGTGATCAGCTGTCTGTCAGTCGCCTAGCAACAGAGCAACTTTGCGTGAAGTGGACTTGAAATCAGCTTAATGGGCTTCTAGATTTAATTGGGACACAACTAGCTTTCTCAACCGGCTTTGGAAACTAGTCTAGGGGAAGTTCCGCCAGCCCGGAGTCCATTGCCGGTGGCTACGATTCTCAGGATCTTGAGGCTATTTCTGCCAGCTCAAATTATCATATCTGATTAATTCAGGAACTTAACTTACCTATCAGAATATAATTATTTACACAGGATATAAACAGGATCATCTAAAGCTTTGATTCCACCGGGCTCTGATTAAAAAAATTAGATACTATTGATACAGAATATGATCTGACTGTGATCTCTCTCTCATTATCTTCTTATCTCTCTCATTTAGCCGCCATATTTGATTCTAGTGCCTCCGCCAGTTCGGAACCGGACGCTGACGTCTACGAGCCCCAGCAACTCGAGCTGCCCATGTTCAGCGCGTCATCAACAGCGTCATCGAACGAAGTCATCGACGGTGGCGAGTCACAGAGCTCCGCCATCGAGATCGAAGCCGATGATTTCTTCGTCAGCGAAGCCGGTCTCGAGTTATTGGACGAAGCGGAACGTATCCTGAAAGAAGGCCACGACGATGGGGAGGAAGCAGAGAGCAGCGAATCACTGCCCGACTTTGATGATGCATCTGATCTGACTAGTCTCTTGCAAGACGACGAAGAATCGCAGTTTAGTGAACTAGGTTAGTTGCATGTTTTTTTTTCTACCGTGCAGTATTATTGGTAAAACACTGGTTGTCTTGGTCAACTTGTCTATTACAGGCCGGTTACCAAAAACGGGGGAGATGGAAGGGGTGTCCGTTGGAAGCACATCTTTTTCATTCGATCGGTAGCCCTGAATTACTGGTCCATTATGTCCGACTTTGCACCGTCATAAAAATCTTAGTTGATGACCTAATTCACAATGAAATTGAATTCGTAAAAACTAACATTCTTAAAATTACTTCCAATGTAATACAATCATCAAATTCGTTTGTGATGTCACGAATTGACGGTCGCCGAAGAGTATTGTTGCATGAGGACATAGAATTTCCGACATAATAATAATAATGAACGGCTTTTATATAGCGTTTATCAACTCTTCATGAGAATTTCTTAAGCGTTCTACAATTGCAGCATTATTACCCTGGCTTTAGCCCGGCAGCCACCATGCAGCGCACTTAACAACAATTCAACGGCGTGTTGGTTAAAGGCCGTCTCACACCTTTGCGTTTTTAGCATGCCTCAGCCAAGCGTTATTGAAAATTAAAAACGCTCTCCGAACGCACATAACACGCTTATCAGACGGTGGACTGACGTTCCGCTTGTGCTCAAGGAGCGTGCGCCGAACTACGGTCCACCCAGTTAAAAAAATGCTGGGCCGCTGCATGCTAAAAACGTAAATGTGTGAGTCGGCCTTAATACTTAAAAACATGTTTCAATCAAATTGCAACTCGTTACATATAACGTCACCCTTTCGCTACCGGCACGTCGCGAAAACATATACGAATCGTGCTCGTCAAATATTATGAATTGTGATGTCGGCCTACCTGACTTTTTTCTCTTCATCATCTCTTCCGAATAACGAATTCCCTCTGTCCCTTGCAGGAGACGTGACGATCGAAGAAAAAGAAGAATCACTCAAAGACATCATCTACAGAATAGTCCAAGACACCCTCCGAAAGAAGTTGGTAGAGTCCGTGATGGGCCCGGATGACACGAGCGAGGATGTTTCCTTGGAATCGTCCATGATGGAAGGAGGGGAGTCTGATAGTGAAGAGGAAGAAGAAGGTTGGTAAAACCATTGATGCTATCATAGAATGTATAGTGTAATACTGTGAACAGAAGTAACAAATGGCAGGTTCAAAGTAAACGACTTCATTCAACCATTGAAAATAGCAAGATGGACACAAAAGAAATTTCAATCCTTCTTATTTTGTAGAAAAATGTTGTTTTGTGATCATGAAGCTATTGTGAATGCTTGAATGAAGTTTTTTTTTTTTTTTTACTTTTCCCATGCCTTTGTGCCTTTAGCTCATAGCATGAAACAGTAGTGAATAGGCGGATTTACCAATATTTGCAAAGTCTATGCGATATATTTAGATAAAGGCGGTTCTTAACAGCCCGGATGCCTGCTCTAGGCTGCCTGGCATATCAACAAGTAATGTATGCAATCTAGATTCCAAGTATTGTCGTTCAGTTGTTAATAAACTGTTTAAAGGTGAACCAACTACTGGAATTGCAACTACTGGAATTATGCAGGACCCCTCGTGATACCAACATCTTGTTGTGAGGGCATCCTGCTAAAATATTGATCAATAAATCAATCAATCAATAAATAAATAAATAAATAAATAAATACATGTTCTCATTGGATGAAGAAAAATCAAATGAACAAACTGAAAACTTCAGCAAATCAGACCATGAATTTTAAAATCCTAAATGTGTTTGTTCAGTCGCATAGAATCACTAAAAGATATCATCCACAGAATAGTCCAAGACACCCTCCGGACGAAGTTGGTGCATCCTATTGACATAGCAATGAAAAAGTGTAAGGACCGCAGCGGGGAAAGGAAAAAATGAACATTTTCGTAAAGTTGTACTTTATGTTTTGGCAGGGCTCTCTTGCAAAACAGGCCATGTGGCTTGAATGAGACCATCCGGTCTTTTAAAAAATTGAATAAATGAATAAATAAATGAATAAATTCAAAATCTTCTGCATGCTTTCTTTGAATTTGGATTTTATCAATTTTGATTTATATAAGTAGTCATACTAACATTTCTGTGATGCTTAACGCACCCCATTTGCCGTATTAAAGTTGCGAACAGTCACGAATTGGATTTGAATCACACAGACCCACACCATCATACACACACTCCCACCAGAAATCTGACTGAATGTTCACAGTTGCTTGGGGCCCCCAGTAGCTGATCCAGGGGGGGGGGCGTCCCAGCGCACGCCCCTATTTTTCGGCCAGAAAAATGAAAGAAAAGGAGAAAAACGATAGGGAATTAGGTGGTATAACACTCACTTTATGTATATATGTTTTGTTTTTTGAAATATAGTCTTAGATGCCAGGAAATCGCATTTAAGAATATTTAATTCTAATTTTCTTTCGGAACAAATCGACACGTGTGCCACGCCCCCCTTAGATAAATTCTGGATCCGCCCCAGACCCCAATGTCTGGTGATCATGACCGTTGATGCACGCGTCGAGAATCCAAATATCTTCCGAGAGCATGGAGAGATTTGTCCCTATTTATGTCACATCCACCAAACATCAACACTCACAGACAAGCATACGAAATAATGTTTTGTCCGTGTGAACCCTTCACTTAATAATCCTAGCTGAATTTTGTTAGAAGCTTAGAATGACACAATTTATAGCTCTTTACGTGTCAAAGAAATACATTGATTTCGTTCCTGAAAACATTCTAATTCTAAATGCAGAACATTACAAGCAAAACTAGCATAAATAACATCTCACAATGTCCATCGCTTATAGTATCTTCAGTGCATTCAAAAGAGATTTTAATTCACACTTATCAATTTTCCATCCAGAACATCTCCTGAACGATTTCATTTAAATTGAAATGTTGATTCACAAATACAATATATGAATAATATATTGCTTACCGCGTTGGTGAGTTTTAACAGGCAAATAAATGGTAGGGCCTACATGGTGACTATAACTGGCACCCCTCTGCGTAACCAAGCATTGTTGAAGAAATCAATGAAGAAAATTACAATAAATTCATGTTTTCAAATGGAATTGGAGCCTCCTTGGCGTCCACCTTCACACAAGCGAAGTCTAAGGCCCCATTTACATAGGACCCCGGAAGCAACATGATTCAGCACGACTCTTTGTTAATTCACGGTTAAATGCCTCCGAACAAAGAGTCGTGTTGAATCGTGTTGCTTCCGGGGACCTATGTGACCGGAGCTTAATGTCAAGTGCATTAGTTTTTGGCGTTCTCGTCATCAGAACACATTTTCAAAGAAAGGAACGTCCGTCTTGGCGTGCAATGAACCATAAAAGAATTAGAAGCGTTCGGCTAGAACATGCACATTTTTACCTCGATCATTTAAAAGGTTTAAGTGGAAGAAAATAGTGCGTTTTCTACAACTATGAAAACTTAAACATATATTAAATTAGCTAAATGACAATTTTCCCCAGTCCATTCGTGGCAATAGGCCGGCTTACTATATAATTGAAAGTTATGTGCGTTTCTTGCCAACGAACGTAGTTACGTATCTCCTAAACCCGGTGGTAAAATAGGCGGGTTTACTTATATATTCAAAGTTATGTGCGTTTAACGTAGTTACGTGGTATTCCATATACCGGTTGATAACAATAAGACTACAATAATTGGAATCCAGTTTACATACATTATTTGTTGCTATGTCGGGCAAGCCTCAGGTAAGCGTTCGGGTTGTCAAGAACATCCTTTGTGTTGGAGGTATTCATAAATTTTGCATCTATTAGTAAACCCCCCTATTTTGATGTGATGGCCGATGTGTATTCGAATATCAAGGCATTCTCCGTAGTAGAAATGTTTATGTCTACAACAACAGAAAAAAAGCGTATACGCATCCAAAAGCTGGTTTAAAAATATTTTTTTAAACATCGGCAAAGGTTTTTACCTCGATTTTGGCACCGGTAGTATTATGTGTAATATTGCACTTTTGGGAAAGAACATTGAAAATAAATTGATTGTATAGTTTCCAAATACACCATTTGTTTATTTTGTATACATGCCTTTAATATGATAATTTGAATTTGAAATTCTTTTATATCCATAGTAAAAAAAAAATATGCATAACATATATGCAAATAAAACATGATAATATGTAAATATGAATTCAACATAACAAAACATAATTAAAACGTATAATAACATCAAATAAGGTTTGGAAAATGTGATTAAACCCAAAAGAAAAATGAACAATCTTCTTAAAAATCTATACTCAATATTTAGACGATAATGATAATAATAATAATAATAATAATAATAATAATAATAGTAATAATAATCGGTTTTTTTATACACCGCTTATTACTCGCGGAAAGTCCCTAATAACAAGGATAATGGAATCAGTTAATAAGGTAATAAGAATAAGAAGAATGGTAATCAACGGTTTGGTAACATCAAACAGGTTTGTTGTTACACATTTAAAAAGAATAATAAAAGGTTCAAACTTAATCCAAAGACGTTACCAAGAACATTGTAAACAGAAAATCACAGTACAAAAAGATTCTTTTTAAACAAAGTTTTAAAAGATTCTGTTGAATTCGCCTCCTTTGCAGTGTCAGATATTTGAAACTCAATGGCCCGTATTCTGATGTCAGGTTTAACTTAAACTAGAGTTTAATTCTGTGGTTTAAGTATGGAAAGCCAAAAGCGGCTTGAATCTATAACAGTTGGTGATTAATTTACCAGCACATTTGGCACTCATAGTATTAAAAACTGTCTTGGAATAAAAACTTTAATAGTTTTCTTCATTATTAAAGCATGGGAACATAGAGCATTTAACATAAGAATTATACAGTTTAAAAAGTTTTTGCACTTTGGGCTACCCATACTTAAACCACAGATTTAAACCCTAGTTTAAGTTAAACCTGACATCAGAATACGGGCCAATGTTTCTTTCTAGACCGATACACCAATCTCCTGGACAATCTCGTCGATGAAATACGCGATCAGGTCGACCAGCTTTCATCCAAAATCATCAAGGAAATCGAAGAGGAGGAAATAGATGAAGCCGAAGACGATGACAGCGTCGAAGGCGACGATGATGACGACGATGATGACGAAAATGACGGGTACTTCAACGAGGCACCGATCCTGGAAGAATCGAGCTCGATACCGGCGGACGTCATCGACGGAATCATGGAAGGCTGAGGGAGTAGTTTCCTCGATCAGGACGTTGAAACACCGTCATCGTCGGCCGCAGAGATCGAAATCGAAAACGAAACCATGTTGGGCGACGATGAACTTATGAACGCCATCAAAGAAATTATTCCAGGTGTGTTGAGGCCCACATAGGGTCCCGGAAGCAGCACGATTCATCACGACTCTTTGTCCTCAGGCAGCTAACTGTGAACAAAACAAAGAGTCGTGTTGAATCGTGTTGCTTCCGGGGCCCTATGTGACCGGGGCTTAATGCAGTTTATTTGAATCGTATTCCGACTATTTCATTTAAAGTTACATTCATCTGATTCACGGTATAGTTATTAAATTTGAAATGTTTTTTTAATATATCGGTGAGGGTTGTAAAATCCTGTAATTTTAGGCAAGTAAAGTAAGAACGAGAACATTAAAAAAAGTTTTCAAGTTCGCACAAGAAGTTTGGTTGGTTTGAAAGTAAATGACCACAGATTGTTAACTGGGAAGCATATTTATCACCTGAGCTTTAGTGAAGGGTAAAATGGAATTATATAAAATTGAAAAACTAAATAAACAAAATTGAACTATTGAACAAAATTCTTTAAAATTTGAAAACTCATTCAATGCCTTGAAGCCAAACTCTGATAGAAGAATCCATAACTTTTACAACGGGATGAGTATTTCTCGGTCAGCATTGAACCGAGTACACATATTGGCGCATTTTGTTTGTCAAATTCCAATAATAGCAAAAAGTATAAAACAAAAAGAAGATGTCATATATTTCGTCCAAAACTGACAGTACATGAATGTCACTTATAATGGATATGAAAAACAATTTTGAAATAAACTCGTTCATTTTCAATTTGTTTTAAAGAATTGTGAAGTGATTTGCGTGAATTCTAGCGTAAATTAAAAAAATGACATCAGTTTACTCATTAACTAAAAGGAGAGTTTTATATATCTTTCCAAGAAAAGTGAAGGAAAAAACGTTATCATGTATCTCATTCTAATACGTATTTAACGTTGCCAGTGGAAAATAATTAAATATCATGACCACTTTAAATTCGTCTCGTTATTATTTGAATTGATATTAATGAAGTATTCATGAAAAATAGAATCCACTTGACATTTTGAGACATTTGTCACAACAACCCGAGAAAGAAATATAAAGTAAGAAAAAAAAGTAATAGCGAATCACAATCACAAACCAAATACCACACAAAAGGAAAATCAAAACGAGATTTAAAGACATTGTCACACATTAAGAGTATGTTGCGAAAATAAAATTATCAAATCAAGATGTGTGACCTATGTTATTACATTCAATTTGATAAAAAATAAGCAGCAGAGAATGCAAACAAGAAGGAGATTATACAGACACTATCAATATATCTATGACAATTAAATAGATCGTACCACTGTCGTTTCATTAATGTACAGTGTGCCTATGTATGTCATATCTTTGATTTTACATCTTTAAGCATCAAATGTTGATTTTGAAGCCTGATATTTTCCAGCTTAGTTTATGTACACCATCAACCATTTAGGTATCCTTTCTGGTATCTGGTATACTACTTGACAGTTTTTAAACGAAAACAATGTTGTACAATGTCTTTAAGCTATTGACATTTTTTCTTTAGATATTCATTATCAGTTTTAATGCTGTTTTATTATGTAATTCATAGTTCATAACTCTAGCTTTTTACTATGTCTCTATTTGTCTTACCTACCAGCCGCTGAGACAAAAGTCTGTCCTATCCTGGAGTACCTAGTGGATGATTGCAGTGTTATTGATGGGTTTCGGGGACTGGGTGCAGACGGCTACAGGCAAGCCTTCAGTAGACCATGCAACAGACATCAAATCTGCTACACATGTGTAAGTTGTAATTTAAGGCACAGTCACATCTTTGCGGTAATACACAGGCTTTTAGTGTCTTGTCAAAGATCCATATTATTTTTATATGGGGTGGTATTTATTTTCCGATTCAACAAAAACAAAATAAATATATTCAAATATAAACAAAATGAAGGATACAAATACATGAATATAATCATACATACATAATACAAAATATGAATCGGCTGGATATCCCATTCAGCAGTGCCAGACACGACACTGCTGGTCTTCCATAGGATCCAGAGGAATAAGAAGAAGTAGAATATGAAGAAGAAGAATAGACTAGAAAGAAATTTTGAAAGTGGAAAATGAGTGTCCATTTTTAAAATGTTATACCATATGTCCCAAAAAAATGACAACGGGGCTTTCAGGATTAATAACTTTTGAAAATGAATATGAAAATGAATGCGGTTTGGCATGTCAAACATATAACTATTCACCTGTATCTGGTGAAAATTTC
>BQKZ01002987.1:0-43240 GCA_036244855.1 Temnopleurus reevesii | reverse complement strand
AGGAGAGGGAGGTCTAGAGGGGGAGAGAGGGGAGGGGTTACTATCAATCCAACCAAACCATGGTACCAAAGAGCGTGCCATGTGTGCTTCACTCGTGATGAGAAATGATAAGTGAAAACGCTGATACGCTTAGACTTTTCATCCGGTGAAAAGCTGGATAAACACCGGCTATTCTGTTCTACCCTTATCAGACAACAAACCAGGACACTGACAATTCATGGAAATAGACTATGAACAACTGGCTGTTCACCGACAGAGTGGGGTGGTGGAAGTGTCAATGAGTGTTGATACGGCCGAATACATCCCGAATATATATTTTTTTTTAAATTTAGCCTTATCATTTATCTCAAAGACTATATAGAGAATCTCTATTCCTCCATTCCGCTGATTTATATCTCTAAGTGCTTTATAATCAATGTGGCATTACGCTTGCGTTAGTAATAATAGAGTAATAGTAGCCATTAGACTATTATGCATTTCAATGAATGTCATTCCTGGCAGTTGCCCATTCATATGACCTGGGTTGAGCGCAGCACAATGTGGCTTAACAATTATCTTGCTGAAGGAAATTAACGCCAAGGGTGATAGCCTACTCAAACCTCGACTCTCTGCTTGAAAGGCGAAAACCACTACACCACGAATGTGAATCGATATCATTTTGATATCATTACTGCACCCAGTGGGTTCATTCAATATCTTATATAGAATATTCCTCGTCCAGAATACTGTTTAGTTTTAACCTATTCAGATCGTGTCTTCTCTCTCCCGGAAAAAAAGTTCTTTCCGTTACTATATTATTCCCGTCCAGTACATGGTTTTAATAAATAGACATATTTAATTGAAAGTGAAATGCAAGAGGAAAACAAGTTTCCGTTCTATTCCGCTTTCATATCACTCGCCAGTAAAAATGAAGTCAAACGAGCTCTGTCGAACTGCAATGTCAGAATTGATGAAAAAAAAAGGCAGAGCTTTAGTGTCGGGGCAAGGAATTGGTAATTTAGAGGGAGTATATAGGAGCGGGCAGAAAAGAATGAAAAGCTTTTCATATCAGTTTTTATCTTTGAATTCTATTTCCATGTGTATTGATAAATTTAAATTTCACATCTTATTCTCGCTTAAAAGCAGACGTCTCAAAATAAACAGTTTTAGATCATTCTTCAGATATACGTACGTCATACAGTTAAAAGTTGCAGTTCGCTTCTATTTTCAAGCATTCTAACATGATTCGTTTTCTATAAAAGTAATTTTAATTGCTAAGTCGTGTCGTTAATCAAATATCACTTTTGCTTGATAAGTACATGATAATACATTGCACTAATAAATACACAAGCAACCAGCACGACACGACTGTGCTTTTGTCTAAAAAAAAAGGCTTTGACGACGTATTTAATCAACAGGTGATTATAATCACTAGCTGTCTCTTTTTATTTTCTGTTTGCTTGTATTTCGGGCTTTAAGCAAAGATGCAATGTGATAATTAAATAAATATACAATGGAAAATGACAAATGTCTGTGTGTATAATATGCATGAGCGTTTGCGAGCGTGGAGTGGGGAGAAGAAGGGGCGGGTTGAGGTATGGGGGCTTGGATATTTTAATGATTTTTTTTCTATCGTTTTGTTCATTATCAATTTTACATATATTTCAATACTAGCTCAAATAGACGTTACAATTGAAGTTTAGCTTTCTTATACATGATGATGCCAATCCGAATTGAGGAGTTTGTCCTCGGTTATATGTGATCTTTTGTCTTTGCTTATATGAAATGACAAATTAAAATAGTTTAAAAACGATACATCATCCTAGACTAGACCAATGAATTTCTTTGCTTTGTCAAGTATAATAATGACATGTATAATATGCTGTGCGCCATCTATGATTCAGGGAATAAAACCATATACAGGTTTAAACGGATGTAAAATAAAGTACTTCAAGTAATTCACTTCGTTTCCTAATGGGAAAGATTCTCCTTTTCTGTCGAGAATAATTTGTCGAGAACATCAAAACGGTTTGCTTCGTGTGTCCGTGGGTACTGAAGACTCAGTTAAGGTTATTTTTGAAAATGACAGAAATTGACCATAATTACGGCGTTTCACGCAATCAATTACAGGAAGTTAAAATTTCATTTTAATCAAAAAGGGTGTTGGCTTTTTTTAACTTCTAAACATAATTTTTCTACATTATATTTGTATTGTCCCCGAATTGCCTTAGTCGAGAGAGAGGGAGAGAGAGGGCTACAGGAATAACGAAATGGTGATGGAGAAAACTTGGAGAGCGAGAGAGAGATAGAGATATAGATAGAAGAGAGAGAGAGAGAGAGAGAGAGAGAGAGAGAGAGAGAGGGGGGGAGTGTGTGTGTGGGGGGGGGAGGGGTGAGGGGTGAGAGGGAAGGGATATGAGAAGATGAGAGGGGTAAACATCGTAAATGGATGGAAGTAGAGGGATGAATAAAATAAAAGAGATATTGAGATCTGGAGACGGGAAAGGATACCGGGAGGGAGAGGAAAAGCGGTGCTAGAAGTCGATCAAATAATAATGGAGTTAAATGTGACTATATCAAACATCGGAAACAAAATACTTCTTTTAAATGTTTTTCTTCTACATAATAGGAAAAGCCTTTTGGGGATAGATATGATAAAAAATAGATATGATAAAAAAGATAATCCCTACTCTTGGGAAAATATAGCATTATAGTTATTGAAACATGGATGATATCGACACAAAATATATCTTAGTTGGTTGCTATTCGATTTTTTTTTGGGGGGGGGGTAGGTGGGCAATAGATAAATTCTTCACTTGGACTGACAAATGTCGGGGTTTGTCTCTACCGAATCTTTTTACTCAATTTTGATAGTCGGAGAGATTAAGTTCTGATTGTGTGTTCTAAACGTTTACGGATGCCCAATTTATACGTTGAATAGCCGGGTACGCACTGGACGTTTTTCATAGCTGTATTTAGGCCAATGAAAATATTGGTCGGTTGTTCACTGCTGGCTAAACGCTGGCTAATCACTGGTTAAATGCGAATGGGGTATGAATCCTGTTTCTGCATCTTTGCTGAATGTCTGCTCCGTCCATGCAATGCTTGAAGTGACAAGATATTGACTATTCATTTGAACGCCAATTGTCTCCTGTATAATATAAGAGAGAGGTGCATTATCTTCGCAACAGTTGGCAAATTTAAAAGACTAATTTGAAGGAAAGGGGTACACTGACTTGCTAAATGCCATCCACGAATTTAAATGGAGGTAGAATATTAATACTAATAATTTTTGGTCTGTTAAGACAAATGAGCTAAAATAATATCGATAGGATGTAGTAATATTCATGATTTATGCAACTATGTCTCGCTCGTCGTGGTGTAGTGGTCGTGACTCTCGCCTTTCAACCAGAGGGTCGTAGATTCGAATCCTACCCATGGCGTCAAATTCCTTCAGCAAGAAATTCATCCACATTGTGCTGCACTCGACCCAGGTGAGATGATTGGGAACCTGGCAAGAATATTTATTCCTTAATTGAAATGCCAAGTGCGCCGCGGATGGCTGCCGGGCTAAAGCCAGGGTAATGATAATGTAAAGCACCTTGAACACTCAGCAGAGTGGATACGTGTGATATATGAATTGCATCTATGTAAATTAGTAAAGTTCAATTATGTCTGTATAAATTATTGTTTCTGTTCAGCGCCATGAGCGTCAGAGCCTGGCGGATACCGGCGCCATATAAGTATTTATATCATTATTATAATTTTTTGTCACCACCTTATTTGAGTGAAAGTGAAATAATTTCAACAATATTAATTAATTAGAAGTTAAAGTTCATCGCAGCATTATTTTTTTAATCGAAATTAATATCTAGCGTAAAAATTATCCTGTTCTATTTCAAGTCAAATTTAGGCTTCAATATACGCCAGTTTTATTAGGCTGTTTGTTTTCGAATGAGAATTAGTTTATTTCCTTACAAATAAATTACATTAACTAATGTTTAAATAGCTATAAAATTGGCACACAAATTTCGTTTTTGATCCGTCTTATAGATAATTTCTCATTAGATTCGGATGTTATGAGCATGTGCATAACATTCAAGACTTCGTTTCGCGTGTCGATCTACCTTCTAGTAATGCTGTCACATTTAGGGGATGCTGTCAATTTCCATTGATTGACAATTTTCATTCGGGCACGGTCTGCACTTCCAACAAGACATTGAATTTGATTGATTTGTACCAATCAATTGTAAGTTGTAATCAATTGCAACTTCTTTGCAACATCCGGACGTTTTAGCCAGCGTATGTCCGACGTATGAGCAAGTTACTTTAAATTGTTAGCATTCGATATTTTTTTTAATTCTTGGGAAACTCTCATATTATGTATAACGTCTAATTACTTAAACGCAATGTAACGAATAGAACGATTCAATAGCGTATTTCCACCAGTGCTAAGTGAAAGTCCGGCGTCCAGAACTTATTATTGTTGTCGCATCTCGACGTTCTAGACAGCGTATGCGCTACGTATTTGGAGAATACGTATGCCGAACGTTCTGTATGATTGACTGTGGAGACATTACGCAATTGCCGACTTACGATCGCAAACGTTATACATAGCATACTTCTAAATGCGGAAAAATAATTTCCATCTTTTCACAATATGTATACATAACGTATAAGTAACATGAGTAAGTTATGCTATCGTTGCACAGTCGTTGTGAACGCCAGTGATACACATATTGTTCGACGAAATACGTTATTCATAAAAATCTTTCTAGAAAACGTTGTGCGTACGTCTAAATGAATGAATGCACTCTGTATACGTCTAAAGTTCAGCGTATACTGACGTCTTGAAAGAATTCGCATAAGTCGGACATTACGCGGAACTATTAAATACGAGTAACGTTTGTGAACATGTGTCAAAGATTACAGCACGTTCATTTCACTTATGCGGGGCGTACATGAGCCACAAGTTGGCATATGAGGAAACGTGCTTTCTTTGCATTTTTCTTTGCGGGGTTGCAATTAGAGGGGCCGGCTGCGATGAATATAATTTTTCAGCCGATGGGCAGACAAGCTTAAAATGCGGGGGAACTGTGGGCAAAGGACCTCTTTGGGTGTAGGTCATTTCCCGTGGGTGAACTGACAAGCAAATTAAAAAGAAAGAAAAAGAGGAAAACCTAATTCATATGAGAGCGACCAGCTTGAAAGAGGGTGTCGATCAATCAATATGGGGGCCGATTCTGCTTCCTTAATTGAGCCGCTTGTGATACTCCCCATAGTTATTCCTAAATATTCTAGATGTCTTCTTAATTCATGCATTCACACAAATATTGACATCCAACCATGTTAACAACCATGTTAACATCGTTAAATGTCAAATCAATAATGATTTAGGGCAGCAGACAGTCACGTAACTCTAATGTTGTAAATGATGATGTAGACATAACATGTCACACTTTGGTGATAACCATTATATACGTGACATTAATTCTACTCAAGCGCGCCTGAAAACCAAGTTAATTTCTTTTACGTCTGATACCATGGTAACATCTAAGCGAAATGGGACCAATTTTTCAGTTGAATTGTCTGATTTCTAGAAGAGGGCACATTAGATGAGAGCTAGACGAGTTTCATATCTACCTAAGATCAAATGTCTACCTCTTACTTTTGAGTTTTATGGGCATTACATACTCTGAATGATTTAGTCTAATAATAATCATAGACGATAGAAACAGAAAAGAATTTGTGATATATATATGATTTATGTGTGATTGTGTATGATTGTATGTATGTGTGTATGTGTGTGTGTTTGTATGTGTGTGTTTGTATGTGTGCGTTTGTATGTGCGGTGCATAGTATAGAGTGACATACAGCCAAAGAAACACAGACAGAGAGAGGGCAGAGAGAGAAAGAGAGCGAGAGAGAGAGAGAGAGAGAGAGAGAGAGAGAGAGAGAGAGAGAGAGAGAGAGAGAGAGAAGGAGAGACAGGCAGACAGAGAGTGAGTGAGTGAGATAGTGGGGTAATAAAAAGGAAAAGAACATGTAGATAGAGATGCGAGGGATAATGTGTTTTAGAAATGAGAAAGCGAGAGAAAGAACGAAAAATGAAAAGTAGACGAATAGAGAAAAACAGAGAGAGCGAGAAGAAGTGGATTTCGTGTAAAGAAAGTCATGGAAAGAGAGCAAATGAGAGAAATGTGGAGAAGGGTAGGCAACATTAGAGGCATATATAAAGATTGAATAAATAAACAAATACAATATATAAAATGGAATGAGAATTAATAGCTCAGAGAGAAGAGGAACAAAGACCCAAAATGTGCACGTGAATCAATATGAATTAAACATTATTTCCTTCTGACAGAACATATACAATGGGATCTTCAATAAAAATCAATACAACCAGAACTTGAATTGGAAGCGACAGGTCTGAAATTATGTGAGGAAAACTGGGTCACTGTGGGTATAATGTAAACATCTTGAAATCCAATTTCATGTTATGCAATTTGAAAACTGAAAACGTGTGCAATATTGGAGAAATTGAGAGGAAAAGAGAAGAGGATGACTGAAGAGAAAAGAGATGACGGAATTTGAAGAGATTGAGAAAATGGAGAATTGACTTTAAAAGGGACAGAAATAAAGGCAAGGTAAGAAAAAAAATAATGCAATTGTGGTTTCACACATTATGCTTAAAGGGCTACTCTATATAATTCGTATCTGTTCATTGATATAGGTGACTATTGACTTTCAATAATTACCCATCTCATCCAAATGCTGAAGACAAGTCATGTATGCTCATTACCTCCCTTCCCTTTCCCCCGACAACCACCCCGACCCGACCCGGCCCGGCCCGGCCCCGGGAAAGGCATGTGAGGAAGATTTTATTCAAGAAAGAAAAAAGAAGCTCGAACTAAAATTTCAATTACCAAGGTGGTTTTTAAATAAAGGTCATTGTATCCACCAACATAGTCGATTGTGTAGTAAAAAAAAGCAAATTAAAGGGGAATTACACTCAGACATGAAATTGCTGTCATTAAATGAAGAAAAATAAGATGAACAAACTGTGAAAATTTGAATCAAATTGGATAATCCATTAAAAAGTTATGAATTTTCAAAGTTTTGATTTACACCCCTTATGGGATCCTTAAATTGGCAAACGTACAGGCACAAAATGGCCGCCAACATGGAGTACTCTCCATTCACTTTGTACACAAACTTTCACATTTTCCTCTTTTTCAAGAAAAGTAGACAAGGTTGTTTTTTTCGGTTAAATATATCATAGCCACATCAATTCTGCAAGCATTCCAGAAAGAACGGTTTTGATTCCTCATTTGAAATATGACATTGATCCATTTTCAATAAATTTATAAATACAAAGTGAATGAGGAGTTCTCCATGTATGACATCACATATTATGCTAATTTGTTATACGTTGCCAATTCAAGGATGCCCAGCACAGGTGGAAATGATAACTTTCAAAATTCATAACTTTTGAACGGATTATCCGATTTTGCTCAAACTTTCACAGCTTGTTCATCTGATTTTTCTTCTTTTACTGACCTTACATTATTGTCTGGGTGTAATTCCCCTTTAAGTATTAGCAAATGATCGGACGATCAGCAGCTAGTCTTTGTGAAAGATGATCTACCGGGTAGAAAGGTTAATGACTGTGGATTACTGCTTGATGCCTTAGGTGTTTTAGATAATACATCATCAGCCCACAATCACCATCAACATCAGCAAGCTAGGTATTGTTATAGATCGAGCGTTGAGATAACAAGATGCGTCAGAACAAACGAGTTGATGAAAAACCATGGCAACGCAAAAGCGGAGAGTGACATGGGAAGAGTAGGGATGTGACACGGGGGTATATTGTGTGACAGGTAGGCTAATGGATGTTTGGATGTATATGTTAGACTCGGTGCAATATTGATATAAATGGTCATCCTCCGTATAACAGTCATAATAACATGCGTTTTCATGGCAACGGAGAGCAACAATCGAGATCTTAATTCGTTTGACGTCGTTTTGCTATAACATTTTGATGTGACTTGTATAGAACCATTGAACATTATGAGTTTGTTTGTCTTTATCTTCAAATCAGTTGTGCATTATTTATGCTACATTGAATATTCAACTTTACTTGAATTTGTATAGCTTTTAAATAATAAATAATGAATAATTAGATAATCTATATAGCGCATATATTTTATGGGTTTACTCTACTTTTCTGAAAAGTTCAGTTTTTATTTTAGGAATCAGTTCTTTGTGTTTTTTCATAACCATGATAACGCATGATAACTCAACTTGTTGTATTTTGTCTTATATGTATCTGAGGTCGCTGTTAAGATTTTGCAACAATAATGATTTTAATGATCGTAATCACAGGAAATCTCATCCATTTATCTCCTGCATTAATGTGTGTTCCATATGCATCAAGGTAATTTTGAAACGAGGTCGTATAGATTTGATCCCCCAAACAAAGTGAAGCATTGGGGATGCTGCATATCATTCGTATTGATCCCATCATTCATCCCAAACGTTGGTTTTTTTTGTTATTTCTGTAGAAATGCTGTGAAGCTTAGCATATATTTCATATGTGTTTTTATATATGGATGTGTGTGTTTGTGTGGGTGTGTAAGAAAAAGAATGATAGAGTTAAAAAGATCTTCAATCTGATGGTGATGATGATGATGACAACAAAAGGAATAAGGATAATACTAACATCAACAATAGCACACAAAAAAATAGATAGAAAAAATAAAATAAATTAATAAATAAATTGATGTAATGTACAACATGTATGAACTGATCTATATACAAATCACTGCCAATAGGCCTATTGCTGTCCAACATTCAGCTAGGAAACCACTTTTTATTATTTCTCCAAAGCATAATATTATAGAGAATCAATGATATAACCGAAACATGATGCATATATTTTGTTTATATCTGTTTTTATTTCGAAACATCGATAAAAACAACCCGCACTTCATTGAAATATTTGTGTTGTTGTTGTTAAAACACATCTTATATGATTATGATTTCACCAAAATACGAGAATTTAAATTTCATTTTCGATGTTTTTCTTATGCTCACTCACACCTTGGCGTGGAAAGACGCTCCGTGAACGCAGAAAATAAGGAGGAAAGACGCTAAGTTGACGTTTACGAATGCGTACGTCCACGGAGCCTTCATCAAAATTGAAAGCTGGGCGGACGTTAGCTATAGGCTAAGGCTAAAAGATATGATTGAGCTTTTTGGGGGAGCGATAAACATTTGCACCCGTAGATAAACAATACAAAGGCAATTGCTAAATGGCATCTATGTAGACTAAAACGATATGTAACTTTTAGAATATCCGTATCGCTTTTATCGTAGGTGGGGTAATACCTCATTTGAGTTTCGATCTGGTGTGTTTTCTTGTTGATTTTGATTGGACCCTATTCTCAGGATCCGTAAGCGGATGAAAGGAGTTACGCGGCAAAACGAACAAGAGGAATATCCACTTTCCGACAAAAGCGGCATGGATTTGAAAGCAAAATAGTATAGGGAGCTGAAATCACCAAATGAAGGCCGTGATCCACTTTCGCCCACCCCTCGATCAGTCACTGCCCATAAACACAACAACAAAAATACAAGTTACATCAATGAAAATGAATCGTGCAAGAATATATTAAAAACATGACTGGTCAGTCAAAAAAAATCGAGCGAATGCGAATCCTTCAAGAACTACGAATAATTTTCATCAATGATAATCAATACCTGTCACATCATATCGATTGAAACCCGCGAGTTCTTCTTCAACTTTTAAGTTAATAGTTTATTGCATTTAGAATACATCTTTCGGTTGACATTGCATTTTTTCGTTCTGGTACCAAAATCTTCAAATTATATATCCTATCATGATGCTTAGAATATGTCAATTATAATCGAGTAGATAATACAGTTTGCCGTTCAATATGTTTCGTACAAATACTGGACACATTAACCAAATTGAATTATGTTGCGTTATTGATAGGGCTACCACTTCAAAATATTTGATGACGTCATCAACATACATTATCATCAGTCACGTGTTCCACGAGACGACTTTCCATTTACCTTGATCAGACTGGTTTTTATAATATCTCAGGGCTTAACGAACTCATAGCGTACGACCAAGTTCAGTGAAAATATCACTACAGTCCGCGGTTTCAGCGCGATGGTTTTATGATTTATTAAAATGGGATTCGTTGAGATTAGGATTTACCAGATTTGATGTGTTTTGTTTGTCAAAAATATGTAATTATATTTTATTTTTGCTTTCTAATGAGAAATTACGGTTTGTTTTGAATTGGAATGTGTTCATTTTCCTGTTATCCAATGGAATACTTGACAAAATAGAAAGGAAACAAATCTTTAACTTCTTAACAGCAAGACGAATACAGGTAAGTTAATTAACACATCATTTATTCCTTGGACAATTTTATTCACGAACATTTTATGCGATCATTTTGGGTGTCAAACGTGTTATAGGAGAATTGCGTGTGATAATGCTTCGAGAGTGCATAGAGAACATTATAGCTATCGAGGATTTGAAATGTACTTAGTTTGGTGGTATCGTAAAAACATTTCATTGAATCACATCACGCAAAGACAAGTAACTGCCCTTTTCTTGCTTTAAATTACAACAAGTTTGGAGGATTACCAGATTAACTACAAACTAAGATTGTCAGGTAAGATTTTAATGATCAAAATTGCGTTGATTAAATTTATTTGACGATCCCTTCGCGCTATAGGGGGTCGTTTGCATAACGCAATCATTTGATGATATTACAATACAATACAATACAATATGGATACTTATATAGCGCTCAATACACAGGTATGCGTATGGTTCCAGAGCGCTTTACAAATTACATCAACAGAAGAATAAAGAAATAAAAGAAACTTGTTAGTCAAACAGAAGAGTTTTTATGGCTTTCTTAAAGGTATCCAATGATGGGAGAAGGCGGACAGATTGAGGGATTCTATACGCTAGTGGTTAAGAGTAAAGGGAGCGTTCATGACGCTCCGGGAGGGCATAAATATGGAGGAACGACGCTAACGCGTACGTACGGCGAGCGCTATGACGTTGTAGACATTCGTCTATAGACGTCAGTCAAGCGTTTTTGCTCCGAATTTCTGCAATCATAACCAACTTTGGGCAGACAATGGTCATAAACACAAAAGTGAGAGTCAGACTTGATGAGCTTAAAATGATATCCACTGGCGTTCACTGGTCAGGACCAATATACACAGACGTTCTTTCTACTAGACACCATCGACCGTTGTATTTTTTTTTTATTTTTTTTTTGGAGGGGGTGCATACGCGTTGTATTACTAATGAGGCACTGCAGGTAACTGTTTTGCCCATATTTGTATTGCTCTTCTTAGATCAGAATTCATTGACACCGGTATTCATTTTTCATGTTCTTCATCCACATTATTTAACATGAAATGCAAAGTTTGGGAGCCTCATGAATAGGAAAAAAGCGAAGACTGATTTCACTATTCGGGCACAAAAGTAATGTAAATTTCAAAAGAGCACCTCAATAAAAAAAACCAGAGGAAACTTTTTACAAAACATGGTAGTAATAGAAAAAAATATTCAAAAATATTACGTCAGGGGAAAAATTACGAATGCCCCCCTAATAGTTGTGTTGTACAGCTGGATTTTATATACATCCCTAATCGTCGGGATCGACTAACATTTAAAGAAATCTGCAATTCAAATCCTTTCAAATTTACCTCAATTAATGACGCATGAAAGTTCATATCAATCTTGTGATATATTCCGATTTCTTATTGTCACTGAACGATTGTGAAGTTGATTTGGTGTGTCTGAGAATTTTTCTTTTGCAGGACATGGAAGTTTTAGTAATGTATATTATCTCATCGAAACGATTAAATGAACAAAAATCATGATGTCAATTATTCTTCAGAAAACTACACCCAGATGATGTGAAAATATTGATATTCACTCCTATCCTGCAATTCGTTCATGTTATTTTGACATATTACCCGTAAATCCCCGAATGTACTGTGACATTTAGAACGAGAGATGCCAAGTATAAAAGGGCATTAAAATGCAGCTTTCACCTCGTCTGAAACATTAACACATCGCTTGTGATGTTATAAATCAATGTCGTATAATAATTACATATAAAACGAAACCTTCGAATTCACTCAGCTGAGTGCCTGAGCGTTACAGTCATGTAAATTAACTTCGAGGCCGATTGCAGCCACAGGTAGACGGGTATCGGCGGATTCTCATTACGAAGTTGGCTTAACGGCTTGCTCAGCCATTTACCATAGGCCTAACAAGTTTATCAAATCGACTTATCATACACCGTAGCTTATCGATCAGACGATCACCATCGATATTTTGCTCGTTTGCCAGCTTTTTGAATTGCAACATCCTACGCGAGATTTCTTTCAAATGTTTTATTTTAGTTTGAGATTGCTTGAGAATTCATGAATTCTTCTGTTTGGACATCAGCTCATTCTACCGTGGTATATAATCAGCGATGGCGTTCCGATGACCGGTGTGTATTGTAATCTGAATATTTTGTAAATGCCAAGTATTGTGTTCTATCCACAATGAATCTCTAAAATTCATCTAATTTTATGCATGATTCATATATGCATTCATCGGTAAAATAACTTTACCTTTAATCGTAAGTGTGTTGTATATGTGTATGTGTGTGCGCGTGTGTGTTTGTGTGTTTGTGTGTGCATGTGTATTTAAGAGCAGTGACCAGTGTGCAATTACCATCGTCATCATAATCTTTAATATCCGCGTCACATGACCTATGTCATGACGATTCCCTTTGTCTTACCCGTAATGCGGGAACACAAAACACTGTCACATAGGTTATATCAGCAAAAGTTATCTAAGGTAGATATGAGCTTATTCACATTCAAAAGCTTACCAGGGCCCCGTAACATAAATATTTCCAATTTATTGTATGGGAAATTATGTGCTAACGAGTTACAATTGATTGCAGTCTCTTCAAAGACCTCAGATAGTTGCTAAACATAAATGTATTTACTGGAAACAAGTTTACCGTTGAAACGGTATAGTATTTTCAATGAGATGGGAGCAGGTGCATAGCCAGGATTGCATTTGAACGGGGGCGTATATCTGTTTCAAGCAACAACAAAAAAATGCATATTCTATTTTGCCGCTGAACTGACAAGCAAAAAAAAAAAAGATTAAACCGTTCTTCAACTGAATATTTTTACGGAGCACCCGTTCCCTCCGCCCCCGGCTACGCGCCTGAAGAGACTTTTATTATTATACTTTGGAGAGACCTTTTTTTATGATAATTATTTTTCAAATTTGTTTTCATTCATTCGTGCATTTAACCATTCATCCACCCGTTACTTCATTGATTTACTCGTAATCATCATTATACATTTTAGATACCTAAGTGTATGTAATTGGATTTAGTTATGCATGTATGCTTGAGGAGAGGAGTAATTTGCGGGGAGTTCAATTCGTTTGTTAAATGACACTATGATTCTCTAACCTGTAGCTCCCCCCCCCCCCTTGGATTCTAAATTGCACTCATGCGGCATATTAATACATTTAAGAGGGCTTTCTTGGTTGTGTATGCACTAGTTAGATCATCAGTCGATTATCAGCAAGCTTCAGGTGTAATTATATTTGTTTTCTTGGTTCTCGTATTATAAAATACACCCTTATATGAAAATACTTCAGAATTAAGGTCAAAATGGATGACGAGAATATGGTGGAAATTAATCAATGTATATCCGTCTACCGTGTCGTGATAATGTCCCGTCGCCGCTCAAGGCAATGGTCGTTAAAATGAAAACAAACTCGTATATAGGTGGTTGTAATTCATCGTGAGTGGTGTAAGACAGTCCTTTGTATGAGTGCTTGTGGAATAGAAAATGCTAATGATGTGCATTAAAGCTCATCCAGGTAATTTCTTACTTTCTAAAAGTTGTTGAATAGGTATTCTAACGTGATCAAAAGATGGTATGTAGAGAGTATTTGCATGCACAAGGATTTTCCCTAATCATGTATTGCAATGGATAGAGACTGCATGAAATATGGAAATGATTTCCGCAGAGAATATGGAAATTATCGATGTGATGGAGGTAACGAATCATTGCAATGCTGCAAGGTTACAATAATAAGTCCCCAAACATGCCAAATGTAATGATTCTCTCAGATAATCACCAATTTAAGCAATCGCAAAGCAGTTACATCTCTCTGCTATAGATTTAAAGTAGATTAGGAGGATACAGATATTACGTACAAAATGTTTATTAATTACACACTATGTACAAAACGGTGCACAAACGATGCAAACTTTCGTGGAAATATTTGAAACATGCAACAAGAATTGATAATATTATTGAGAAATTAAGGAAGGATGCAAAATTGGAAGGATGCAAAATTGTAACTTTCGTTAATCTCAAGCGTATAAAATGAATTTCTTGTTGGATACCTCATGAAACATGAGATGGACCTTTTGAATTACAACTTTAAAGAAAACACTCAAGCCTGTGTGAATAAGGCGCTTAGATTTGAAAAAAAAAATGAAATGATCCACATATCCTCATTTAGGCAAGACTTCGAGTATCCTATGTTGTGACATCGTTGTTGTAGAGGCTTTTATTTTGCCCTTTCCCTCACTACACACGACTGTACACACTGAGAAAAAAGGTAAAATTTTGCACCTTTAAGAATGCAAAAAAATGCAACATTGGGAGCAAATTTTACGATTGCACTTTTCCGTTAAGGTGTACTATTGCAGTTTTCCGTAATGTGCAATATTTTACATTATTGTTGTGGTTCAAACCCGCGCCATGAAGGATTGGTTCATGAGCTCTATATATTCTTGGATAAAATTGTGTTATAATGCTCGGAAAAGGTATTTCAACTGTTGCATTTCTTTGCACCCTCAGTGTTGTATAAATATTAGTTCTGTCCTAGATCCGCTGATGCATATTGCTAAAGGTACATTATTGCTAATGCGCGCGATATACCTGTGGCGACACTAATAATGATTTATCGTGTAGCTACAGTACACATAATGTTTAACTATATGATAATTTGTATAATAAAAAAGGTCGTAGTTTGCCTTTAACAGGTTTAAGCCCGGAGCATTAATTTACATTGTGACATGCCTGACTTATGGTTCTTGTAAGGTCATTTCTTCTTTTCTATCCTCATCATCCTTATCATGCGGCTTTAGTCATCATATTACATTTCATCGTTATTTCCCGCCTCATTCCTTCCTTCCTCATCTTAATCATGATCCTGCCCATCTCGATATCACATCATTACTAAACCTAGTATATTATTGAGTGTGGATATGATCCTAAGAACACACGGATATAACTGATTTTTAAATCGATCAGGTGGCTGCTTTATCTTTCCTAAGAAGTGTTATCTTCAGTAGATATGAAATAAGTTACTCCAACTGTTTTGTCTGATAACATCAATCTTCTTCTCTTTTTCATTTTCTCCTTTTTATTTTTTTTTAAATTGCTTGTATTTTGTTAGTTGCAAAGCCCCCCCCCTCTCTCTCTCTCTCTCTCTCTCTCTCTCTCTCTCTCTCCCTCTCTATCCAACTCTCTCTCTCTCCCTCTCTCTCCCTCTCTCTCTCTTTCTACACCATCTCCTCTTTATTTACCCTCAGGCCATCCTTGTTCATCACCTTTTCGAATTTAGACTACAGCTCATACGACTTCTAATAAATACGTTTTCATTTTTATACATTGATGGTTATTTTAAATGCCATTATTCATTTCAGTATTTATAGGCTACCAGTAGAATGATTACTTGAATCAACGATCCTAAATTGTAGTATAATAAGATAGTTGTATAGTAAATATATTTTTTCCGAAATGTTAAATGGGTTGTCACTTCCATGCGCTTCTGTATCTCTTTTTTTTAATGGTAAGGGCTTAAGTGAGAATGCTAACTCGGTGGTTTATTTTGTCAAGAAATGACGCAAAGTGCTATTCAATCGCCATCCAGTTATTTTTTTCAAAAGCAATTTAAATATATCATCTTAGCATTTTCATTCTTCTTGTTTGATTTATAGTTTCCATCAATGATTGGCATGTTTTATGAGGTATAACAAGTAAAGAGGAAATGTGAGTGTCTATAAACAGTTTAATTCTTAATTACATTGATAGCTCTGTCGGCTTTTAATGTATTCCCTAAACACGATTACACTTGCCATTTGAAATGGCTAGAGCATCCAAAGTGGTCTTTTTAAACGTACTTATAGTTGAAATGAGGCATCCAATACACTTGGAAACATTGATTTATTGCCAACAAGTCATGACGTCTGTGGTGAAATAGTGAAGTGGAAAATATCAACTATCATCATGTTGAAACATGTAAGCCGGGAAGACGGTAGGTGTTTGGGTAATTTACTTTGGTTTAAATGCTCTTAATAACTCTTAATTCCAATATTCCTGTGTGATTTTATATTTAGATACAGACAAAACTAACATACAATCTAAAAGAATGCTCTGTGTGTGTGCATGTCTTGTGCTCCGTAAATTCAACGAAAATGTAACAAAATATAATCAAAATATTATACAAAACGGCGGATTTGGTCCTGGTCGATTTAAATAAATTAATGTACGTGAGAGTGTATATAATGCGTACATGACATGATTGAGGGTGTATATGTGTTTGTATGTTTGGTCGGACGTGTGGGTGTGTGGGTGTGTTTAAATGAAAAAAAAATACAGGTGAAGGGGATGAGAGAATGGAAGCGGGGCATGACGGAAAACCCGTTTCATTTACCAAAACATCTTAAACCAAAGATCGCATCCCCAGAAAATTTGATTTTCAGTAAATTTTGTTTTAATTCCCTTTCTCATGATCTCATTCAGGTTCACTTTTAAACGTGGCAAAATGTAGTACCACTTTATCCTTGGATTTATGTATATTATTAATACTCTGTAATTGACATTTAAAGGATTATTCAATGTTTGGATTTATGGCGCCATTGTAAAGTAATATACTGGTTATGAGTTACTACATAGTTTGTGTGTATTGATTTGAATATTAACACCGTGAAAAGCAGTCTTGATATAATGAATACATCTTTTTTGTGTCTAGTCACTCAATAATTCTAATTGCACATTTATATTGCACAATTTCCTATTAGAAAATATATTCACTTGCACATTACAACACAATAACGATAACATGAGTCAAATAGAGGAAAAGGGTGTTTATCTGACCACGCAAGCTCATTCAAATACGGGGCAATCATTTATTTTGCAGATGACGAGTGAGCTTATATTACTTGGGTTGTTTAGTTGTTAAATCAATAATAAAAGGCAAACAAAACCCGAAAATAAAATGTTCGTAATTATCCTTGTCCAAAAAGGATGGTTTATGGGTTCGTGGCTGGCATGAAACATTATAACAGCATATCTAATGTACGCTCTGGTATTTATGCTCATATTATCGCATAGTCATTCCCGATGATTAATAATAAACATCTTATAACATTTTACAACGAATTTCCCAGTATTCCCCCCCCCCCTTCTCCGCAAACAAAAAAAAAACAGTCAATATGAATCAATCAAAAAATGCCCTTGCGTTATATTGATGGAAAATAGATGTGTAATCATCAGGATGGCCTTACCCAATACAACATTCTAACACAGTCATATCATGCGCGTAATGGGGGGGGGGGCGCTAGCCCCCAAAGCAGAGCCAGGGGGCTCAGGAGGCGCCATATTTGAGGAGAAGGCCTACCATTTTTTTTCCTTTTTTTTTTGTCAGCCCAGCTCTACTCCCGGGGTCGCAAAATTTGAGGTGAATACATCAAAATCCTGGGTACGCACATGCATACTATAACACAAATAATACTCGACACAATATTAACCAATGAGAATTCTCTTCATACGAGCTTTTTGTCAAATACATGTCAACCATAACTCCTATCTTATTATTCGCTTGTATATCGCCTCACAACAGTTTTTTGGCGTTGATCTAATAATATGAAGGCGAGAGGAGAACGTTCTCTCGAGAATTTGTTCTTGAAATACATCCATAATTGCCCAACATGGTATTTTAGTTTTAAGTATTTTACGTTTGTTTTTATCCAATTAGTTGGCTTGTCAGATGATAATTTATACCACAGAGAGTAACGCAGAGAAGAATAACATATAAAATAGAATGTTAACCAGAATTATAAAACATTATATAGTCAAATTCAAAGTTATAATTCCTCATCATGCAAGTGCAATTTTCGTGACAAAATGAGATGTTGTCTTGTTTTTGTTCAAGATGACAGAACTCACCAGATAAAATGTGTAAGTCTTCTTAAAATGGAATGTGAAGGCAATGCTCAGCTTTTTAATTTCAATTTAGCAAGGACGTTTAGCGAGCATGATGAATCATGGGAGTACTTGGTAAAGAGTTGGGCAAAATGTTATGCAACGAGGGTCAAAATACTGTCCGTACAACGACAATGATTTCTCAAGTACTATGACCCACATTAGCTTTGCATTCACATCTCTTTTCTGTCGGAAATCAAAACCTCAATTTCAAAAGAATCGGAGATGAAGAGAAGGCTTGGTTTCTCGGCAACACATCCATTGATCTACATAGAGATCTTGAGAGTATTTTGAAATTATGTCAATTTAATAGGCATTTGATCATTATGCTGTAATGGAGAAATATTTCCTGGTACAAAAGAAATGATTCTATGCGCTTGAAGGGCGTAAGAAGCGGCAGGGGGTCGATGGGTTCACACTAACCCCATATTTTGGGGTCAGAAATATAGTCAATAAAGGTGGATTGGCCAAACACGTTTTTAACACTTCCCTGTAGCTGCATGGGGGTTCTTGTGGGAAAAATTGCACCCCCCCCCCCCTCTTTAAGTGATCCTTCCGACGCCCCTAAATAGTTAACTTTTTGGCCATATTTTTATTCCTCTTTCAGTTTAAGCATAATTACAGCGGATCAATGCCTGTCTTGAAAGGAATTTCCTGCAAAATTACTGACATAAATACGCTTTGTGATCTTTTCCAAGAAGACAATTTCAAAGAATCCTTAATATTATATGGGAGAAAAAAAGATCGTTCATTTCGTTGATTAATTGAACAGAGGAATGCTCATTGGTCTTTATTAATAATAATAATAATAATACACAACATTTATATAGCGCTTAATACGAAGTGTTTCTAAGCGCTCTGTGCATTATTACCCGGCTATAGCATGGCTACCATTCGGCGCTCACTGCATTCAAGGAATTTCTTCCTACCGGTACCCATTCACCTCACCTGGGTTGAGTGCAGCACAATGTGGATAAATTTCTTGCTGAAGGAAATTGACGCCATGGGTAGGATTCGAACCTACGACCCTCGTGTTGAAAGGCGAGAGTCAGAACCACTATACCACGACACGGTACCTACAAATCTATGATTGTTTGCTTCGTGGTATTTTTTTGTGTTTTTTGTATTTTCTTAAGTGGGTTCGCTTTTTATGATAAAATACCATGCTATCATAATGTTTGATTTTATTTGATTTTATTTCATTCGTCAGATATAACATATACGATTCCATGACAAGGATAACCCATGAAAGCCGAAAGGCTTATTTCCAATGGGGTCATTAATATAAGTACAACATACGTCATAAAACAAAAATAAAATCAACAAAAGACAACAATAATCAATCCAAAGTGTTACATAGAAAAACAGTAGGTAAAACATTTAATGCCCATGGACCGTTACATGGTCTGAAAAGACAGTAACAACTCGCATTTATAGGTACATAAAAGCAAACAAACAGAAATTATCGAAGGCCCCGAAGGGATTCGGCTTTCAAATATTTCTTAAGTGCAATTTTGAAGTGAGGGACTCTTTTAACCAGTTTTATGGGGTTGGGAATTCCAAAAAAAATTGAATGCCATTGAAATAGAACGAGTTTCCGACCTGATTTGTCCGTTTCGGTAAAACAAAATTTAATTGGCTGTGTCTCATATTATGTCTATGGACATTTGACACACGAGAACATTTTTCTGACATACGGTATAGTGGCTAACATTATTATAAAATATTCTATGAACATGGTGCTAAGCAAGCTGTTTTGCTCTTTGAGTGAAGTGGAGGAGAACTGCTTCCTCAATGTTAGTGACAAAAAGGTACTTCTTCTATATAATCAGAAGCTTTGCATCACGCGCTCTGGCAGAAAGAGGTGACTGGTTTAGATTAGAAATGGCTTTCGAAATGTCAAGAAAACAAGATCGATATTGAGCGCTGTCGTATGCTCTCAGATTGTTTATGTTATCTAGACGGGAGAACCAGTTCTCATCAAAAATGAAATATTACCGTGTTCTGGCGAATTTTTCTATTTCCTGCCACTCCAGGGGGGGGGGGGGTCCATATGTTGCTGAGTTTGAGAAGTAAAGGTGAATGAATACGCGGAGACGCGCACGTTGTTTGGTTTGGTCGGAGTTGGGTTGGGTTGGGTTCGGATATTGGTCGGATTTCAGTATTATCATAGTATAATCCCAGATTACGTTACTATATTCCAAATAGAAATCGTGTAAGCAGCTGTTTGGTAGTTTTTCAAGTTCCGAGATCGTGTAAATCACTGAGCAGTATACATGGTATATGTTTGTTATTTCATACCGATATATGCATTGATATTGATATCAATACGTGTATATATGACGTGTACTATAAGCCCGTGCATGCGTTATAAGTATATGAAGAATATTAGGTAATCGATAAATAACTTTCAACGCTCGTCCAACGGTTTGCTTAATAGTTTTTCTTGTAGACATGGTAGACTCAGTTAATATTTAACAGGAAAACATAGAAGCAAATTTTCTCATTCTCGAGGAACCCGAAATGGATAAAACCTTATCGAATTATGCTTGTCAATATCCGTAAGTGGTTGAGCATGTTGGTAAGGAGATGATCGTCATAGTACCGTATGCAGACCATTCAGACGCATTGGTCTTTTTGATGGTCGAAAATACTAATGACGAATGACGTCATGCGCCGATGGTGGTAATTTCTAGATAAAAATATCATGTGGTAACAGATAATGCCCCATCCCACACACCTACCCCTATCTAAAACAAATTGTTAGGAAACATATATAAAAATCCTCAACATATTTTCACAGATTCGCTCTTCCGACCATTTTCATGGTCTTCATTCATTCATTCATTTATTTGTTTGTTTATCTATTTTTTTGTTTGTTTGGACCATCTACTTGGAATTCCCGTCCACAAACAATCATAGTTAACTCTGCATCTTCGCACTTTTGAAAAAGTGGATTTGGCGCCATATAAATTGTATCATCATTATCACTATTATTATCATTATTCATAGCTTTTCCCAGTCAAACAAAACTGTAAATTATTTCGAACATAGTTTGAAATTGACTGGGAAAACGAGGAGTTGTAAATGTTAAGATATATCATCTTGTATAAACTGGTTACGTCCTTTCTCCATTTTATTATAATGATCGTAAACATCATCCCTATCAAAGCATCATAACCTCAACCTAAACAATGTCATCACAGTATCATCCCTATTAACATATTTCTAAAAACGACACATCACCATTATCACCCCTATACAAGTACAATCTTCACCATCATCTTTACCGACATCAATGGTCAACGCCGCCAATATCATTATGGTCATTTTTTTTTTCTCGTCAACATAATTGCGTCGTAGTCATTATGAAGAGTTAGAAACATTATTCACGTTGCCATTGACAACAAAGTGATTTCATTCATAGATATCATTATCTACGCTGTCATATCAGAGCAAAACACATTTCAAATAAGATGTTGGCGTTATGAAATTCTGTCATATTAATCTATTATGGGCAAGCTATTGATACTATTTGCGATACTCTCAAAAGATGGGATTGGGTACTTGTTGTATGAACGGGGAAGATGATAATTGATAATACATAATTGATGATGTATTATGTTTGCCCTCGAAAATTGTAAAACAGCTAGGACGAGGTTAATGAGCCAAACTCATTACATCAAGCGTGTAAGTTCATTGCTTTTAGGGAGTGGTTCATAATTTCATTTTCAAATACGACCTTTTTTGCACATTTGCATATCCTTGCTTTCAAAATCAACATGAGAGTGTGAAGCATCTGGTTTTATCTGATTCAAATGGAATACATTTGTTGAAAATATTGTGACAAAATGCTTACTTTCTTAAATTTGACTGTCTTCAATGTGTTGCCCAAGGACAGTGATGTAACGATTTGGCAGATTTTATTATGATTCTTCAGCTGCTTTAACACCAAAATGATTATTAGGGTTAAATTTTCCCCAATTATAACATTATAGGTCTTTCACAGCATAACCCTCAAGATTGAGAATTATAATAGATCCCAAAGGCGTGTATATCAATAGTTCGAGAAAAAAAATACATGCTTTGTGATTCTTGAATACATTTCATTAATACGCAGATTATTCACATGCGCGCGAAGAAAAAAGATGCACCTTCAAGGGTGCAAATTTTTAAAACACTTGGGACAAGCTTTGGGTGCAATATTTTCCATAAAAGTGCAACATAGATTTTTGAAGGAATTCAAGTCAGTCGCTCTGCCAACTGAGCTGAAAAGGGGTGGACGAAAATTGCATTGACACCGGTCATGGATATGTAGTATAATTTTTATGAATCTGTACATTGCTCCAGTGCTTAGCTTGGAATTAAGCGATTCCCCATTACTCTAAACCCAAAGCTGCCGTGGTGTTTCATAATTCACAAACATGACAGATGTGTGCATTTTGAAAACCACCGTCTGATTGCAAATCTCACCGTATAAAGTTGTTGATTCATATGAGATAACGGATACGTGCCGGAAACTGCACGTATTAAAGTGAACTAATCATTTAATGCGTTTGATTTCCGGATTCATGTACATGGTTAGCAAAAAAAAAGACCATTGCTATGTTAACGTGTTTTGTAACATATGTTTAAAAAAAACTAGGGTTTTGTTTCCCATTCCTCGAGTTTCAAAATATCAAGAAAAGGTTCAAACATCGAATCACCATGAATATTATTCTTTGGACACCTTGAAACATTTGGAAGAGTAGGAGTGCTAATAGTCATTATGATGGAGGAGCTATGTATTACGATTTTCCACATTGATACCCTTCTATTTTTCACTTATTTCGTGTAACACGTCTTGTAAGCTCGTTAGTGATAACTTTGAGGGGAAAATATCGGCCATTATCCCCGCCCCCTTCGAACCCGGATGAGCACATCCTTTTCTAAGATCGAATTATCACCTGATTATGATATTCAAATTTTATTGTATCTATCTTCTTATACGAACAAAATATTGGTTTGTTTTGTAAATGAAGGTTAATGAACAACATATATTCAAATTTCCATTTCAAACATAACTAATTTATATTTCTCCCTTCTATTTCTCTACCCAGTACCAAGCGCAAAGAGCTGGACAAGAAACAGAAGAAGCTCCACCAAGCCGGTGATCGTGCCCTGAGCAACATGCGACGTCGAGCTTACGACTCTTTCCTCGTCACCTCGGGCGCTAAGGAGCACGATCTCCTGTCTGATGACGAGCTCAACTTCCTCCAGGCAGCCGAGATCGGTGACCTCCCGACTGTCAAGCAGATGCTGGAGAACGAGGAGCTGGCCCCGAAACTGTTGAGGTGTACGGATTACAAGGATAGGACAGCGCTTGAGGTTTGCAGCAATAAATTAGTATAGATTTATGTGGTGTATCTATCTCGAGATAGGAACCCCGTTTCAAATATTGATACTAATAATGATAACAACAATGATAATGACAACTACTTCTAATTGGATATACTCAACTGCGCATTACAATTACAGTATAATTGCTCGGCCATAGTATACTTGCCGAGTAGGCACTTGCATTATAAGGAATGAATTCCTGTCGGTGCCCATTCACATCACTTGGGTTTAGTGCAGCAGTGAGAAACTTTCGTGCTGAAGAAAATTAACGTCATGGGTAGGATCCGAACCATCAACCCTCTTGTTGAAAGGTAAGAGCCAGGAACACAACACCAAGACGCCACTCATATACAGTCGAACACAAGGTTGATTCTTGTTCGTATTTCTCTGAAAATCAGAATTGGCTTACGTAATGCGATTGGTGCCTTCTATTGGAACGAGCTACAGTCGTTGTTTATTATACTTTTAACTCGGTTATACTAATTTCTTTTGCTATCATTTCAAAATTTACTCTCATCACTCCGGTGTATGATTATATGTGCATGGAAAAATATTGAGTATTAGTGACATGTTATTGATTGTTGGAAAATCAGTGTTCGACGAGCAGATAGAAAGGGTACTTTTATTAATTGATTTTGTACACAGATTTTACACAATGCCTTAATAAATCATTCATATTACATTTTATGTCACATGAGTAAGCCTTATTTAAATATTTCAAGGGTTGATCGAATAAGAGGGAATTAATTTATTTGTTCCAAATTTGTAAAGTAATGTATTTAACATGAATATGCATCTTTCACACCTAAAGGGATATTATTAGTCGTAACAGGGACGATAGTTCATGTCTTTGCTCTCAGCAAAAGTAGTTTTCCAAAAATTTGGGGGATAACTTATGCATCGGTCGTCGTTGTGTTTAGAACCTAGGTTTAAGTACGTCTAATCATATCTTCTTCTATTACCATTTTGATACAGGTTTCAACTGAGAATGAACACCTAGAGATCGTGGAGTTCCTCGTCCAGAATGGTGGTCGGANAGCCCATGAGGGGTGTAAATAAAAATTTTGAAAATTCATAACTTTTGAAGGGATTATCCGATTTTGCTCAAATTTTCACAGTTTTTTCATCTTATTTTTCTTCATTTAATGATAGCAATTTAATCTCTGAGTGTAGTTCCCCTTTAAGGAATGAATTCCTGGTGCCCATTCACATCACGTGGGTTTAATGCAGCAGTGAGAAACTTTTGTGCTGAAGAAAATTAACGCTATGGGTAGGATCCGAACCATCGACCCTCTAGTTGAAAGGCAAGAGCCAGGACCACTATATCAAGACGCCACTCGCAATATATTAGATACAGCGATTTCATTAAATCATATACAGTCGAGCACAAGGTTGATTCTTGTTCGTATTTTTCTTAATATCAGAATTGGCTTACGTAATTCGTTTGGTCATTCTATTGGAACAAGCTACAGTCTTTGTTTATTTTACTTTTAACTCGGTTATACTAATTTCTTTTGCTGTCATTTCAAAATTTACTCTGATTGCTTCGGTGTATAATTATATGTGCATGAAAAAATATTGGTGACATGTGATTGATTGTTGGAAAATCATTTTTCGACGAGCAGATAGAAAAGGTAATTTTATTAATTGATTTTGTACACAGATTTTACACGATGCCTTAATGAATTATTCATATTACATTTTATGTCACATGAGTAAGTCTTATTCAAATACTTCAAGCGTTGATCGAATAAGGGGGAATTCTTTAATTTCTTCCAAAAGTAATGTATTGAAAATTAATTTGTCGCATTAGTCTCGACAGTTCATATTTCTTTGCTCTCGGTTTTTTTTTCTCATTGCAACGGCCGTCGTTGTGTTGAGAACACAATTATAGAAACCTTCTCATACAACACTTTTCATCCACATTGTGCTGCACTCAACCCAGGTGAGGTGAATGGGTACCTGGTAGGAATATTTATTCTTTGAAATGCCATGTGCGCTGGTGGACGCCGGGCTAAAGCCAGGGTAATAATAATGCAAAGCGCCTTGAGCACTCCACAGAGTGGATAAGTGTGCTATGTAAATTGCAACTATTATTATTATTTTTTTACAGGTTTCAACTGAGAATGAACACCTAGAGATCGTGGAGTTCCTCGTCCAGAATGGTGGTCGGAAGCTTGATATCCAAGCCATTCAAGAATCGCTCATGCTCGCCATCAGTAAGGGGTATCTACGAATCACACAAGCACTTCTCAACCACCCAGTCCATCAACGGAGCAAGGATAAGTTTCGACTTGGTAGTCTCACCAATTACTACCAGAGGAAGAATAACAGCAAGTTTGAACAGGTACACCATATTCCTCCTTCTTGTTCTTCCATTTCTTAACATCAATAATCTTCGTTTCAAATTGTTCGCCAAGCATCCCATTTTATGATTCAACTAAGAATTCTACCAAATATCGAGGGGATGCAAATTTAGACAAAATGGACTTGATGACTGTCCTGCCTTTGACGACTATATGAATTGGATGACAGTTTCAGGAGTGAGACATTGGACTTAGTAAAGTGGTGGATATTATTGGAAATTTTAATCTAAAAATAGATAAGATAGGACTACATCAATTTAAATTTCTGATCATTCAGTTTCAGGGGATGTTATGAAGGAGAGTAAAACTTACATATGCGCCAATAGAGAGAGAGAGAGAGAGAGAGAGAGAGAGAGAGAGAGAGAGAGAGAGAGAGTGAGAGAGGGGGAGAATATAGAAAAAAATGAATTTAGAAAAACATGGATGGAGACGAGCGAGAGAAGGAGGCAAATATTTTCTTTAGATGTTAACCACTTTAGCGCCATCTCTCTTGTCCTATTTCTTGGTACATAACTAAAGAACTTTCTATACCGTTTAACCCCTTAGGTGAAGCATATGGATCATGTTGGACATGAATTTGGCAGATCAATTTTTTTTATTTCACCTTTCCTCCTGAAGGGCGCGTAATAATTTGATATAGATCAGCATAATTGATTGCTTGATTAATTGTATTCATCAGACACATTGACAAGATAGACCATGAAAGATGCAAAAGCTTTCAATCAAAATGGGAGATTGAAATTCAATACTGATGGTTCAAACGCATCTATTGTTTGATATCTTTTGCTTTGTATGCCATGAATATTCCATAGTGTACAATTTCCATGACAGCAAGGGGTTACGATTGGC
Organism: Temnopleurus reevesii; assembly: GCA_036244855.1. NCBI lineage: Eukaryota > Metazoa > Echinodermata > Echinoidea > Temnopleuroida > Temnopleuridae > Temnopleurus > Temnopleurus reevesii. Next base: position 16,292 of record BQKZ01002987.1, on the reverse strand, counting down.
TTTGATCGAAGAGATAGTGGTGGATCAAGGCCTCATTATATGAAGCTAGCGAATTGCTGGATTGGAATATTCATATTTAATGAAATCATCGTAGAAATCAATCAATCTAGTGAAGAAATACTCATTCCATCTTATTTCTTTTTACCTGTCTCTTTGTAGATTTTTTTCACAACACGCAGATTCAGCTCACTCTCCACGTATTCAGATTTGGAGTTTATCTTTATTGCGCTTTACAAAGTTCAGGTTCAAGTGATGCTGGCCCATATGCCCCATTTACCTTGTTATTTTTTAACAATTATATGAGAATAATATTGCGCTTATTATTGTCTTGTCTCTATCCTATTTCCCTCATTGCTAAACCCGCATTTCTTAATATGCATTCTCTTTCTCTTTGATCTCTTATGAATCGTATTATTGGCTTTCTGTGTGTGTCTATATCCTTTGTTACGTCGTCTTATTCTTCTTCCTTTGATAATTCTATAAGGCCCCAAGTAGCTTTCTTTCTCTATCACGCTGTCGTCATGATTTGATGCCTCTCATGCTAGCAACATATTAAAATGAGTTCAAAATCGACTAGCTTGTCCCCTTGCCTTCCACCATACCTTTCTTTGACTTTATGATATGTTCACTGTGATACTTCGTCGTAGTGCTAGCAAAAAGCAGTCATCATTTGACAGTTATCATAGCAAAAGTCAGTTTATCATCCTGTAAAAATCAAGGATTTCATTGGGTTTAGGTAGCCCTGAATAATGGCCACTGTTATATTTGTAACTCATACAAGATCGGCATCATCTAATTCCCCATCACCTGCTGCCAATACACACCTGATACAGGACCAAGCTCGCTCCATATGTAGGTCTATTTCGCTAGCCCCTTCTCCTCCTTAGACCTTTCTCACCTCCCCCCCCCCCCCCCTCTCTCTCTCTCTCTCTCTCTCTCTCTCTCTCTCTCTCTCTCTCTTGTCATGGATACACCTCCCTTACTGATCCCATCTCTCTTCAATACAAATATTTACATTGACTTTTCAACCTATAAAATATATATATCTACTACCAGACTGCCTTTCGCTTTAGCTAGGTCTTGCCTCAGGTAGTATTGGATGCCAATTGCAATGAAATCGACATATGGCTAATTCTATACTCGACCCCTCTTTACATCCATTTAAAAGACCCTTTACTTTCTCTTCTCTCTTCCTCTGCAGGATGTGACACCTCTCATGCTCGCCGCCCACTGCAACGAGATCGACATCATCCGTCTCCTGCTGAACCGTGGTGACACAATCAAGAAGCCACACAACTCACTGTGCCAATGCACCTACTGCAGCAACAAGAAGCAGTTTGACCCTCTGAAGCACTCCCTAGCTGGGTTCAACACCTACCGTGCCCTGGCCAGCCCGGCCTTCATAGCCCTCACCAGTCCTGATCCTATCCTCACAGCATTCCTACTCAGTCAGGAGCTTACATCCAATGCTAGGATCGAGAAGGAGTTCAAGGTAGAGTATACTCCACACTGGGTCTTCCATGATGACAAGGATGGGGATGTACTAAGTAGGGCTACCCTCAAAGCTCGGTTCTTTTCTTGAACAATGAAGCAAAGTCTAAATGATTAAATCAGCCCTTAAATCACATGAATTAGTTGAGTTATCTTTAAATTATTCACATTCTTATAATAAAATTCGTACAATAATTGCCCGATTCTTTTTTCTCAGTCAGAAATGGTCGGAAATTGACTTCCAAGATAGCTATTTTGATGTGCGTTATTTAAAACAGTTAACGGCAAACAAATCGAGTATTTTAGGAACCAATAAACCCTGAATAATCCCGGTGTGTCAGGGGCAAAGGCAGTCAAATTTTTTATTAAAGGTCGCAAAATTTGCAAGGGCCAGGGCGCCAAATTCGAGCTGAGGGCGCTGGGATGGCTGCAATAAATGATCAATGACATGTTATTAATGCAAAAACAAAGGCATTACTTACTTTTATAGTTGATTTGATATCATGTTTCAAATCATAGTCAGTATTAGAATTTAGTTTCATAATGAAATATTGATTGATTTCCCTACAACATTAGAATGAATATCGAGACCTGGCCCGACAGTGTAAAGAATTCGCTTCAGACCTGCTCGACATGTGTCAAAATTCGGAAGAAGTTCGTACGATTCTCAACAATGAAGCGAACAGTCTTGATGAGTCTGAGCACGAGAGACGAGCGAATTGGCTCAAGTCAGAGGTTGGGGAAGAGGCATCCCCTCGGACTCCAACCTTGGCACGACTAAAATTGGCAATAAAACTTAGACAAAAACAGGTAGAAAACAAATATTAAATTTTTCGTTTTTCTTGTTGGAAATTCATTTTCACCTTTTCATTACATCTCATGACCGATCATTTAGGCCTACCTGGTCGTTCAGTTTAAAATCTGCTTCGAACGGGTATGGTTCTATGAAAACAAAAAAATACTGACGTAGCAAAACTACTGACGTAGCAAAAAAGGATATCCTATTGAAAGAATATTAATGAAAGAGCACATTTCAGTGAAAATGTGATTACGATATTGGTTATTATTACAATCTCATTCGGAGAGCACGATTAAACACCCCTGCTTTCTGAATCATTAATTTTTCAGGAAGAACGCAATTTCATTCAATTGTGCTACTCTACCTTCGTTGTCACCAAGCAACATCTATTTTCATTTTGGAATTTAAGTACGAAAATTACGAACTGCCATATGAAGACAAGTTATTTAAAAAAAAAAGATGACAATCTATCAAGTACATGTACCAAAATTCAGCAACTAGATAAAAATTCCATATGTCATCGACTGATGTGTGAATCATGCTATTTAAGATTTTCAGATGTTGGAGATGTGGATGTAGGATTCTCTATGTGGGTTTTGTAATCCGTTTATATTAGGTTGAAGAATAAATTAACATAAGTGTATATTTTATGAATTGTCAAAAGTCACCCCAATTTACTCTCACATTCGTTTTCTTTATTATACCGTTTGTATTAGTTTGTAGCACATTCCCACTGCCAGCATGAGCTAGCTACCTTGTGGTACAGTAACTTCCCGAGCTGGCGACTGATGAGCTTGCCCAAGAAGGTGTGTGTCAGTATGCTGATTGTCCTGGGGCTACCATTCTTCACACTGGGCTACTACCTAGCACCAAATAGCAAGGTAAGAGATTTTGATAGTGCTGATTGACATTGAAGTACTTTTTGAGGAACTAATGTTAATTAGTAAAGTTATAATTCAAGGACCATAGAGTAAGGCAAATTGTCTGCTTACGGTATAATTATCCGTACTCTCTAAAAGTCAGGGGAGGAGGGTGTGATACTACATCAGTGATATAACATAACGGTATACATTCTTTACCATATTCTTAATCTAGAATTAATTCATTCCACTCTTGTATCAGTAAGAATGAATATAACTCTTTTTTCACATAAGAAATATTCACTTTTACTGAGAATGGGGTTATGCCACAACTCCCTGTTTATCCTTATTACAAAGCTAATTGAAAAGAAAAACATCTTTGCTATTTGTAAATCATCGCTGATGAATTTTCCTTATACACCCCCCCCCCCCCAAAAAAAGAAACTATTTTGTATTAAAAGTTGTATTAAATATTGTGCATAAGACGTATTCTTCATTCTTTTGTAGCTTGGGCATTTCGTGAGCAGTCCTCTGGTCAAATTCATCCTCTACTCCGCCTCCTACTTCGTCTTCCTCCTCGTCATCTTCATCGAATCACTCTACGCTCAGAGTTACTCCAACTGGTTCCATGATGAGAAAGAGAGGAGATTGACTGCTATCTTGAGGGAGAGAATGAATAGTTCAACAAACTCTTGTCTCTCAATATTCCCGGGTCTGCATGATCCAAACTACGTGATCGATCTGCGTTTCTTTACCCTCACACCGCTGGAGATTGTCATAATAATATTCCTCATGGGTAATGATAAATTCTCTGATTTTCATCCCGTGTTATCCCTTTGATTAACTTGCTATTCGTAGTTTTAATCAGTTAATCCATGGATATAATCATAAAGTTCCAAGATTTGACCCACTAAAATTAGTCCATTAAGGAGTAATTCTTTGTCGAGACACACATGTCCATGAATGAGATTTCGTTTGAAACAGAAAGGGCAAAATCTTCCCCAATGATAAAGATGACATCTAAGTACCTCAACGAGCTTACTACTACATAATATGTTTGTGATAATTTAATATTTGGACTTAGATCTTTGAATTTGTTTATTTATGTTTATCAGAGGAATCTTCATTGAATCCAATTGGTTGAATCCAATGAATATAAAATCAGCTTTTTACCCTACGTCTATCATCCATAACTTATAAGAATGATTTACGTTTGCCACGGGATAAGGATTGGAGTAGACTTAATTCTCTACATTATAATGATCATGGAAATTGCAGAGTATTTGATGTATTTCGATGGGAGGAAATATATTTTCCAGCTTGATGTCAACGACTTTTATCATACTATCAATCATTATCCGTTTTCACACCAAGAAAATACATCATATACATGCCGTATATACTTTGCAAACGCACTGAACTCCATGACGCGTCTCTCCATTATGACAGGGTTTCTGTGGGGTGAAATCAAGCAGCTATGGGCGGAGGGGCTCCAAGCCTACCTAGGCTCCGTGTGGAACTGGATTGACATTGCTATGTTGAATCTCTATCTTGCTTCTGCTACGCTCAATATACTGAGTGTATCCAGAGCACGTGTTGCGATTGATTTCTTCATGACCAATCTCAATGCATCTTGCCTCTACAAGCATGGTGACGATCGGGCAGCAACACATTTTTACTTCCTGCAGAGAGGTGGGTATTTATATAATCATCCCCTCATAAGATACTCGAGGTTATCATTTTATGTCTTCTTCATTTCATCCATCCCAGGCAGTTTCAACAAAGGTATAATCTCAGTATTGGGTAAAAAGGGAAGATAAGCGTTTCTTAGGGAATGGTTAAAGCTTTTTCAAACATTGTGCATAATTTCACCAAACAAATAACCAACTGAAGTACCGATTTAAGAAAATCAGACTCCTTAAAGTTCGACAAACCACAAACACCAAGTTTTCTATGTTTCTCGTGGTTAAGAAGAAACGTTGAAATTTTGGTAACTAGTTTTTGTCAGTGTTGTTGTTGTCGTCGTCGTTGTAGCTACCACCGTTGATTCGGAAGATGACATTAGGATATTGGAATAGTATAATTCGTCACGGTTTTCCCTTTCTCTTTTAGAGCGATCAATGTGGCATAATGACGATCCAGTCTTCGTCTCTGAGGCCCTCTACGCTATGGCCAACGTGTTGAGCTTCTCCCGACTCTCCTACATCCTCCCCGTCAGTGAGTTCTTAGGCCCACTTCAGATCTCCTTGGGTCGGATGCTGGGGGACATCCTCCGATTCGCTGTCGTCTTCATCGTCGTCTTCCTTGCTTTCTTTTGCTCGATGTTCAACCTCTACTACTCCTATGAGGACTCTAAGTTCGGCAAGTAAGTAAACAATATTAATTTACTTTTAATGTGAGGTCTCTTCCCTGCTTCCCCAGAGCTTGCCTTTGTGAAATACATTTTTGAAAATCCACACATTTTTTAGCCACGGTTCTCATCTCTTTTATGTTCTTGGCTTCTGTCATTTATGCCTACTTTCCAAACCTTGACTTGTCTTAATATTGAAATAAACTAGTGATTCTTATGGTCAATTGGAAGATGAATTAAGAAAAATAATGCTCTTCTAGAGACTACTCAATTTCATAAAGCATTATCTGTAAAATCATGGTTTCTCAATTTTCACTGTTTATCCATTCAGTTTTGGCCAGGCTTTCCTGACGTTGTTCTGGGCCCTGTTCGATAAACTATCATACGTAAAAGCATTGCATTTATCTGTGGTTATTTTTCCTCTTTTCGTTTCTGTTTGCTCATTCAGTTTTGGCCAGGCGTTCCTGACATTGTTCTGGGCCTTGTTTGGTCTAGGAAACCCTGCTGACCCAAGACTGCCTCACAATGCAACAATCAACGGAACTGCCTCAAACAGCAAGGGAGGATACCTCATCACAGAGTCATTCGGCACCATGCTTTATATGATCTACTACGTGGTGATGGGTCTAGTGATGCTCAATATGCTCATTGCTATGATGAGCAACTCGTTTCAAGAGATTAATGTAAGTACAATATTCTCCATTAAGTATATTATATAAAATGTCATTGATTCCTCGAAAATTTCAGAAATTAGTTGACTTAATCACGTTTCGTCTATTATACTTCACTTCTCTCCTATTATATTTACTTTTCTCATATTTTGCTTCATCTTTCTCCTATGCTAATTATTTTTTTTTCAAATATTACGTCATATTTTTCATGGTGTAATTCAATTTTTTTTTAAATATTATTTTATCATATATTTTTCTATTTCAATTCGTTTTTATGAACCACTTGAGTCACAACATTGAAAGAGCATGACACCTACTCTTCAAATTTCGTAATAATGATGGGAAAGACTTTTCAGGAAGGTTGTGTATGTGCAGTCCAACGTAGATAATTTATAACGTTCCCCATGATGTCAAAATGATATCTTTAAATCTTTTTAAAAATGTTCGTTATTGAGTTTGTGCCCTTTTTTATTTTGGTTGATATAATCACAAGAAGACAAATATTAATATCTCTTTAATTTCTAACTCCCAGAGCGAGCAAGATGTAGAATGGAAGTTCGCCCGTGCCCAGCTCTGGATGTCATATTTTGAGAAGGGCGCCACCATCCCCGTACCATTCAATATCATCCCATCACCGAAGTCATTTATTCATCTCTACAAGTGGGTGGTCAAGCGAGTGGAGAGATGTAGACGGAGATCATCATCTAGGGATAACAACCAAGTACCACTCGGAGAAAGGGTAAGCATGGGATTTTGAGGGTAGAAGAGGCATATGTTTGATTTGTTGGTTATGTTTTTATCTTTTAGTTATTCACTATGTGTTTGTCAGGCCATATACAGATATAGGCGCTCCCAAACACATTGGCCAATCCTGACTCGTTCCATGGATATAGGGCCAGGTGTACATTTGTCACATATGTACAGGCTTTCCCGTCTGAGTTGAGAAAGTGTGTGGTATATACGATGTATGTGATTTTAAGCGCGATTCAGAATATATAATTTGTACCAATTATGAACAGTCATTTCCACAGAAACTTTATCATTCTTAAAGGCCGACTCACGCCTTTCCGTTTTAACCTGCTTTGGCCCAGCAGTTTTTGTTTCATTCTCTATTAAAAACGCTTCCCGATTACACAGTATACGCGAATCAGACGGTGGACTGACGTACTGCTTGCGCTCAAGGAGCGTACGCCGAACGGCTACTCACTCCACCGATTGACCTGCGTCTTTATGCGGGGCAGGATAAAAAAACGCAGATATATGAGTAAGGATTCACACAAAAAAAAGATTTTGTAGGTGGAAGAAATTATTAGGGAATGATGGAATCAAATATTATAGAGATTACGCATACTGTATAGTGCATAGCTAAAATATAAGAAATTTCTTGATTGTTGTAACGCTTGATTGTTTTCACCACAGAGAAATGGCGTCTTCAACATTCTCAACCGTCTGGAACTTAAACGTGAGGAGAGCACACACGAGGTGAGAGAATTTAAGTTCATGTAATATTTTATCTTATTCTCCTTGTTCATCCTCATTCCTGTACTGATATATGCACATCCTTTGAGAAATATCAAACCTAAAATGTATACATTCAAAGATAGAATATACAATGTACAAAATATACAACGATTAAAGTCTCGTTGCGGGCCTAACGGGTCAAATTACATAATGATTACAATCATCTCAACGGTAAAAGTATATTGTGAAGTATGTCGATAAACCAAAAATATGTTCACCCTTCCTTTCCAGAGCATTACCAAGGGCATCATCAAACGGTATCTCTTTAAATTACAAAGAGATAAGGATAACGACGAAGTCAATGAAGGTACATTATTTCATTCAAGTTTTAATATAGTATTGTGTATGGCGGCTGTATATAAAAAAAAAACCTAACATACGGTATAACGCAGAAAAATGTCATAGAAATGTGATCAGATGAATAGCATAAAAAGTCCGTGACACCAAATCACGCTCATACTAAAAGCCGAACAGTGCCAAATAATGCTGAGGAGTAACTTTTAGCCACTATTCAGCACGCTTCGATCTTTAGTAGGATCCCTAAAGCATTCCTGTATGTGGCTGTATTTGATCAGTGAATGTAACTTTCTGGAACAAGCCGTTTGACATTTCCTTTGGAATTCTATCATCATAAAAAAATTGGTCCTTTAATACGAATTGTGTCACAAATGGCAGAAGTTTTAACTATTTTATCATTGTTTTGAAATCACAGGAGAGCTGGATGAAATCAAGAATGACATCTCAAGTCTTCGGTTTGAGTTGATGGAGCAGTTACGAGCACCAAAGACTCCATACGCTCCTATTGCACCATCAAGCGCTCCAGCCTTCACTTTCTCATTCCCGGGCGCGACATCCGATAAGTCAGTCCCTAGGAACACAGACATCAGCATGGAACTAAACGCGCTCAAGATGAAAATCATCGATCTAACACGACATGTTGATACCCTTACGACAGCGACACTGTCACGGCAAGCCATCACTCAGAACAATAGCAATAACAGAAGAAACGGCACCGAGAGGGCGGGCTTTGCAGATCTAGAAGTGCATCAAGGTAGCGCGAATAGCTTGAGGACATTGGACAGTGATGGAATCAGGTACGACACGCATAATAGACGTGGGTCTTCGCCGAGAATCCTGGAGATGGATGATATCACTATGTCATATGATGATGGTAACCGACACCAAGATGTGAGACATGCTGACCGGAGCGGAAGGAAGCGCAGTGTCGAGGTTGGGGACACTCGACGTGAGTCTCTGCAGAGTGCGTACGATGTAACTGATATCGTTGGGTTTGGTGATTATGATAAACAGCACAACAAAAGGCAAGGGTATGGTAACAGAACATCGGACCATACTCCTGAGAGCAGGCATCAACCAAAGTCATCACAGGGTGTCAGGAGTGGCATATCGAATGAACATGACAATCGAGCTATTTCGAGAACGCTCAGCCGGGGTAGCATTCATGTTGGTTTTGACCTGGAGACCCGACATGATCCTGTGCTACGTGTTGTCGGTCAAGACACCGCCAGGATGGGTTTTGATCCTGACACCTCACACAGTACAAACCACAGGTCACCTGATTCATCAGCGCCATCAACAAGTCAGTCACGTGACTTTGTCACTTCTGAAGGAGATTCATTGAGAGGGGGTGAGGAGGGTGGGGTGCCATATAACTTTGGTGAGCCTCGGACTGATGGTGTATTTAGAAGAAATACCAGTGGTGGGAACTCAAGAGCAAGGTACATTCAAGAACAAGACCCAATGGCAATGTCGATGGGACACTACAACATTGCTTTCTCTTTGGACGCTTGAGCAACTATTATATCGTCCGTGTTTTCGCTAAGTGACGGGAGCCAAATGGTATTGTTGCTTGAATAAAAATAAATCCCGACATAGCACCAATTCAACGTGCATCCTATCGAATTGCGTGTTAATTCTATAGAAGGACACGTTTTAATGGATTTGTTAGTTTTTTCGTGTAACAATACCTTCTGTCACCCGTCACTTTGTGAAAACGCGGACGAATTACACCGTGCAATTTTTATACTCAGAGGTATTATGAATCATATGGTTTAATTGAAGAAAAAAATCCTAAATCCGTTTGTCAAATATTTAATAAAACACATCACTTCTCTTGTATTTTAGATGAGTTCCGTGAAGGACAAGGTATAGTCGCACGATAAGTACAACATTCTTTTTTGTATGTGTCATTCCAAATCGCAGTAAATTATTCACGTATGATGACTTAATAATATGATAATAATAATGTATGCTTATATAACGCATAATACTAGGGTCCCTATGCGCTTAACAAAGTAAAATACAATACAAAATACCATCTACAAATGAGTATAATATTAACTACACAATACATGTACATGGAATAACAAAACTATTTGACCTGCTCTACTATATTAAACAGGTATTACATATAAATACAAAAACAGGTATTAAACTTTAATTAAGAAGGACAAAATGTATCCTACTACAATATACAGCTCAGAGAAAACATCGGATCGCACGCATTACTTAACTAGAACAACTTGACTGAAATAACTTGTTTGATGCCCACACACTAAAGAAAAAAGTTGAACACGGGAAGCATCCTCCAGGGTGCAATATTCTACCTTTCTGTAAAAGGTGCATTATTTTACAAATCATTAAAAGGGCGCAGCAGTTGTGGTGTTCGAAACCACCCAATAAAGAATCCCTTTATTCCAAGCAAAACGTTATACCGACTCTACCGCTATGTAGCCGCTCCTATTGACCAACGGGTATATCAAAGGACATCAAAACTTTCGTCAGCCTCAAACTATAGTTCTGCAAGATAGGTGATGGCCGATCAGTGTCGTATCAGTTCAACGAGCGGCATGATTCCACTAGAATCCTTAAGCAGCGAGCAACCAATGCCGAATGAATTAGTGATATTCTGTATGGCCGTATATTGGCGTCCATGCGAGAGTACCCATTATAGCATACATGTCACCACGCTGTTGCTAGGCAAGCTAACACGACCATACCATAAGATAAGCAGGGAGTTGTGAGTTTTAAGTCCGGTGTTAAAACACAAGATTTAAAAACACATTCCGACTGGTGAATCCCCTTGCTACATCAATATACTGCAATATAAATTATAATTCCCTATGTTTTGATACGTGTATTTTGTTTTTCTTATGATAGGCGAAGGCTGAAAATGTTTATGAAGATGATATATATGTATATTTATAATCATAATATAAGCTTTATTATATGATATCTAAAGCAATGTGAATTGATACCTTCACTCCTTGGCTTTTATGTATTTTAGTTACACGCAATCATTTTATAAATACAATAAATACGAGCATTTAATCATTCTATGAAATCTATCAATTACGCTCTATGTAATGTATCTTTATACACCTCAATTATTGGCACTTTAGATGTGGTACAAATCCTTTTTTTAAATAAGTAGATGATGACTATCTTGTTCAAAATTTAAATACAAACTGGCGACCGTACACAATACCAGAGAAGTGTTTAAACGTCACCAGCAATGAATGTATGACCAACCTGTATAAAGAATATTTCATAGATAAATATTTAAATCTAACACCCTATATAAACGGAAAGAATTGTATTTTGTTTAACATCGTAACAAACACCGCAGTAAGTGTGGGCTGGGGAGGGGGATAGAGTGTATTACCATTTTTACACACTCCCATATGCTTGCATGTAAACTGGGGGAAAATGTGAAAAACTGACAAGTTCATAAAAACTCAGGTAATCCAATCAAAAGTTATGAGTTTTCCAAGCTTAAACCTCTAAGGGGATCCTTGAATCGACAACATATAGGCACAAAATGACTGCCAACATGGATAACTTCCCATGACTGTGTACAGAACGTTATAAACAATTTTGTTTGTAGGGTTGACTATGAATATAGCCACATCAATTCTGCAAACAAGAATAGTAGTGTTTATTCGTCATTTGAAATATGATGTTGATGCATTTTTTATAAAATTTATGAACAAAATCTCCTAGGTGTTTTCCATATGACACCACAGCTTATACCAGAGTTGCCGAGTCAAGTATGTTCATAGCAGGTGGAAATGAACATTTTGAAAATTCATAACTTTTGAACGGATTATCCAATTTTGCTTTAAAATATTTGTCAGTTTATTTTTGCATAAACTAGCGGCACATCGATGTCTGTGTGAAATTTGCTGTTGCGCAGTATGTTAAGAAAATTCATTTTTGATCGTTCAAGAACTGCAGCTAAAAAGAAGGGTTGTCAGACTTATTTTCCCTTAAAAAATGCATTTAAAAATCTAATGCATCTAAAAATTGTCAGAATTTTTTTTTCAGATTGATATGATTTTTCATAAAACATGACGCGTAACTGTACGGAAAAAATACTTTGACAAGTATTTCCAAACAGAATAGATCAGTTTCATAATGTATTCAAAATTTTATGCACGCTTCTTTGTTGAATGCACAATGACTAAATATTTGTTCACCTGATATAAAATAATCGTGTTTCAAATGAAGGTATGTGGCTTGCATGGTGGTTGTTGCTAGGTTAGTCAAGCTCCAATGTTTGTCTAGTCCAGTTGAGGACTGAGTGTTCTGATAGCACCCACCTCTGCATAGTCACTTCCAGAGGCGCGATCAGAGGGGTACACATATTGGAGGGTTATGTAAGGACTCTGTGTTTGAGTGCATTGCAGTCCCTGTGTGTACAGTGTAAGTGACTATGCAGAGGCGGGTGCTATCAGAACACTCAGTCCTCAACTGGACTAATGTTTGTCCAACCAAGCAACGCTAATGTATGCACGTTGCATTTTATTGTTCTATCATTCTATTTTGGCAACTGAATACATACTTTGTCTTGGGGCGAACATGAATAAATTTGAATACATTACGAAAGTGGTCGTAAGTCAGCAAATTATAAAAGTGTATTCCAGTAAAATTGTACTGCTGGAAACCATTCATGAAAGTTATGTCACATACACTCAAACTAGAAGCATGTTATAAATTACTAAAAAACAAATTTCATGTCTTGCCATGCACTCCTATGTTAAAAAAAATCTTCCTCCTGTCTTAATATTCATTTGTTTGTAATAATTTTACAGATACATGTACAGAGATTCCAATCATTTTGAGATATGCATGGGGTGTATCTTAACATCAATTCAAGGCTTTCAATTTAAGTGAATGGCCGTGAATCTGGTTGTTTGTCATGTCTCCTCTCACTTTTGTTCAGTTATTGCGTGATTCAAATTTTAAGTTTGATCTCACGCATATTCCTGAATGGTCAGCATCTCTGCATGTACATATTCAGATGGATGATCGGCTTTGGGGCATGCGCCCGACTAGCCCTACNTTAATGAAAATTATAAACTGTATTGACTTTGGTTTTTATATTCCACTCTGCCAATTTAGAAATTTTTGCAGCGATCTTTGGGGAGGATGCCCAAAGCCCCCCCCCCCCCCCCCCACGGTGCGCGCATGACAGATAACATTAAGACAAATTAGTCCGGCTGGTAAATCACCTTGCTACTCAATATACTGCAATATATATCATAATTCACTAGATTTTGCTACGTTTATTTTATTTTCTTATAATATGCGAAGGCTGAAAATATGTATAAAAAAAAGTATATTCATAAGTATATATATATAGCCTTTCTATAATATTTAAAGAAATTTGAATTGATACATTGACTCCTTGGCTTTTATACCGGTATAATTATTTTAGTTATACGCAATTATTTTACAAATTAAAGTATTTAATTATTCTACGAATACGCTCTATGTGATGTATCTTTGTATAATTAATGGCACTCCAAGGGCCTGTAACATAAAAGAGATACGATTAATTGAAAATTTATCGTATCTCTTTGGTATGCATTTTGCCATAGACTTACGATTAATAATTGAACGTAGGTTCAATTGCATCTTTTATGTTGCAGGCCCTAGATGTGGTACAAGTTATCATTATTTTGAAGTAGTTAGATGAAGAAAATCCGGTTCAAAATTTGAATTAAACCTGGCGACCGTATACGATACCAGAGAAGTGTTTAACCATCACCAGCAATGAATGACTCCCCTGTATAAAGAATATTTCAGAAATAAATATTTAATTCTAACACCTATACAAACGGAAAGAATTGTATTTTGTTTAACATCGAAACAGACACCGCAAAAAGTGTGGGCTGGGGGAGAAAAGGGGTGTACGAATTTTGCAAACAAGAGTGGGATTGATCCCTCATTTGAAATATGTTGATGACTTTTTTTAATACATTCATTTACAAAATGCATTGGGAGTTTTCCCTGTATGACAGATTATGCCAGAGTTGCCGATTCAAGGATGTCCGTAACTGGTAGAAATCTTTTGAACGGATTACGAAATTTTGCCAATTTTGCAACAATTTTCAGAGTTTGTTCATCTTATTTTCTTCATTAACTGACGGCACATCAATGTCTGGGGAAAATCTGGTGTTGTACATCATGTCAAGAAAATTCATTATTGATCGATAAAAAAAACTACAGCTGAGATGTACCTTTTTTGAAGGGTTGTTGAAGGTATTTCCCCTTCAAAAATGAATAACAGAGAGTTAAAAGAAAAAAAATGTTCAAATTGGTACGATTTTCATAAACTTTCTGCTTGCGTTTCACCGTAAAACAGGACCCCATGACTGTAGGTAAAAAAGCTTTCACAAGAATTTCAAAAGTCAGAATTAACCCAGCAAATTGGTAAAGTATATTCCAGTAAAATTGCAATACTGGAAACCATTCATGAAAGTTATGCCACTGTAATGTTTATGCCACTAGCGCTCAAACGAGAAGCATGTAATAAATTACTGAAAGTTTTCATTGCCAGTCATGCATTTCTATGTTAAAGGTTCTCTACTGTCTTCAACTTAATCTGTTTTTAAAATTTTAAAATTTTTACAGATACATGTACAAAGATGTCAACCATTTTGAAATATGCATGGGGTGTATCTTTACATCAATTCAAGGCTTTATTTTTTTGTTCCGTTATTGCGTTATTAAATTTCTAATTTTGATCTCACGCATATTCCTGAATGGTCAGCATCTCTGCATGTACATATTCAGATGGATGATCGGCTTTGGGGCATGCGCCCGACTAGCCCTACTATTACAATGTATTCTACCACTGTCCTTTATAAATGATGCCCCAAAAATTCTTGAGAGGTATTTTGGACAGTGTTTCACAAAACTACGAACGATTTTAACAATGACTTTACGAATGACTGGAAGTAGTTCTTGTGCTTAATGGCTGACAATATTTTATGCGCATTGCAAGCAGTAACATACTCCAGTCTTTCTTAAAGTCGATCTTAACTTCAGAACGATTTGGTGAAACATCGCCCAGGTCCATAAACCTTTATCATAACAAGTATTAACTGTTCTTTGAATAAAGTCACAATAATGAATGAAAGTCGTACAAAAACATTTATTGTCTCAGTAGATAAATTTATTAGTTCAACTTTAATTTCTTCTCAAACAGACGGAAAGGGTGAGCATATTCTAGTTTACACTCAATCCCTCCCTGACATAAGTTGACAAGACATATATCCTTAATTGCTACCATGGCTTAGACGAGGCTGTAAAAGTTAACCTTTCTATTATTCTTACCATTCAAATAAAAATCCTTTCAACTCCATACTCATCAAATACTAATACAAATAAACACAGTTGTATTCACAACTCATCAATAATTTGTCTGAATTCCGATACAAACATGAGATGAATATATGACATCAAAAGCATCGATCACATAGGGACAAGTATTGGTGTATGAACACACGTCTGTGTACTTGTCGCAATGTTAGGGTCTCTTAAATATCATACAGCATTCCTTTATTCATATGCCGTGTCATAAGAACTGCTGATGAAATATTCTACTTCCGTAGCGTAATGAAAGTAAATGTACAATTCCATATGTTAAGTCTTTAATATAAATAGGGGTAGATTGTCTTTGCATGCAACTAAGCACACATTTGTCTTACAAGCCACCAGAAACTGCCCATTTCTTCATTCATTTGGCGAATCCAGAGAATGCATAAATCCTCATGGTATAGAATGTTACAGTCTCATTTGTTTATCTCAAACTTTGTCATTATCGCCTCGAAAGTCAACCTTATCATTTTGAACATAAAGCCTGCATTTTAGTGCTCCCAAGAGATTTTACTTTAGACAGAGCTACTTGAACATGTATATTGTGTAAAGTGTCAAATAAAAGATAACATTGATGCATGGGTTACCCTCTGATAATCAAGTGTGGAGAAAAGGCCACTTCAAGATAACAGCAAATCATTTTATATTGCATATATAAATCAAGCAGAAAATAAATGTTTTCCTACCCAAACTTTCCAAAAGAGTACAAATTAGGCCCGAAAAAATTGTTCAGATACCCTCCAATGCCATTTTAAAAGAAACAGGTCGGTCTTTTGTGGATTAATATCCAAGCGCAAGACTTCAGAAAGGAGTTTACTGCCAAAGAAGATCTGAAAATCACTTTCCAGGTTTAATTTCACTATTTAACTATAATTTTACATGGAAATTTCAATTTTAGTGAAAAGCAAAAAGAA
>BQKZ01002986.1:0-17275 GCA_036244855.1 Temnopleurus reevesii | reverse complement strand
CTGCTGAGTGCTCAAGGCGCTTTACATTATTATTACCCTGGCTTTAGCCCGGCAGCCATTCACGGCGCACTTGGCACTTCAAAGAATAAATATTCCTGCCAAGTACCCATTCACCTCACCTGGGTTGAGTGCAGCACAATGTGGATGAATTTCTTGCTGAAGGAAATTGACGCCATGGGTAGGATTGGAACCTACGACCCTCTAGTTGAAAGGTGAGAGTCACAACCACCACACCACGGCGCCATTTATTTGTCATAACTATTTTTGTGACTCCCTTTGATATGGATAGTCAGGGAAAATAATATTTCAAACATCTTAACCCAATTATGATAACATGTGATCTATCCAAAGTGACACGACATGGCTAGTAATTGTGACGTTATTAATAAATCAAAGTCTGCTAATTAAGCTTTAAGACACGCTCCACGCCCACATCAAATCTCGGAGGAAATGGCGATCACTTGGGAGACCATCATTAAATCGGCAACCGTGACGCCATGTTATAAAATACTAATTATACGAACATTCAACGTCGAAAGCGGTTGTCACTTAATCCGATTTTATCCGAAAAGCATTTTTCAATAAGTTTCCTCTTCACGTGCCAATCATATTTAAAGGGGGAACCTCGCCCAGACATCGATGTGCTGTCAATGAATTAAGAAAATAAGATTAACAAACTGTAAGAATTTGAGCAAATTCTGATTATCCATTCAAACGTTGTGCATTTTCACATCATAGCCTCCTTCAGTGACAAAGTATATAGTGGCCAACATGGAAAACTCTAGCTCTCTCCATTCGCTTTGTACACCAAATTTCATATTATTCTCTTATTCACGAAAATGAGACAACATTTTGTGTTTTATTCGGTAAAATATGATATACCTAAGATTAATTCTGCAAGCATTCCAGTGATAATGGTGGTTATTCCTCATTTTGAACGTGATATTGATCCATTTTAATGAATTCATGCTCAAATTAGTCAAAATAAAAAAAAATTATTTGTATTTGTTGTGGTATCTTATATGACGGAAATAAAACAAACAAACAAACAAACAAACAAACAAATGGAATGCGGACTTCGCCATGTATAACTTCACAGATTATGCCAAAGTGGCCAATTTGAGGATGCCCATCACAAGCTCGAAAGGAAATTTCAGAAAATGCATTACTTTTGAACCGATAATCCTATTTTGGTCAAATGTTCACAGTTTGCTCATCTTCTTGTTCTTCTTTCACTGACAACACATTCATGTTTGGGTCAAGTTCCCCTTTAAGTAACATATCACCCAGGTTTTTGTTATGCTAGTCAAAAAATAGGTCTGACGCGCATGGTCTTTTTATATTAAGGCCCCAGCACACCAAACACGGCACGGTGTAACGGCACGGTTATTACGCAGTATCTTGGTTGTTATTGGTCAGCGCGCTCCTCCGCGCACAGGATCTTCAACAATTGGCCAATCACAGGGGAGTTGGCGCGTATAAACCGTGCCGTGCTGCCGTGCCGTGTTTGGTGTGCCCGGGCCTTTATTCTGAGAGACGTATTTCTAACAATTATTTTGGTGAGTGATTCATCTAAGGTGACACAGGTTTTAATTACGAACATTTGATATGAATAAACGTCAGATTGGTAGTCCCTATTTTTCTTAAACATCACACCATGTTGCAAAAGTTTCATAAAATTATTAACACTGGTGAAGAGAGATGAATGGAAAAAGCACCCAACATTTTTTCAGTTTGTTTGGTAAAAAGTTGTTCAAAAAAAAAAGACAAACAGAAAACGTGGAGACAGTGTAAAAACGCTCTTTTAAAAGGGTTGAGTTTAGAGCAAAATTATTACAAAAAAAGCTTTGTTCTCTTTGGTCTAAATTGGTGGTTATTTATGGGTGTTTTTGCAGACTTTTCGTTCTTTTGTGACTGGTGTGACTGATGTGGGCATCTTTTAGTGCACACGTCAGATACGCAATAATTCTACCGTACCTTCCACACACCTCCGTCCACGACTTTCAAAAACCCACTAATGATGAATCGTCCTTCCCCTATGAATGCCTTTTATTTCATATTTTGATATTAAGGATATTAATCTTTGTTTGTAGACACCGTTTCAACTACCCTCGAGTTAAATCATATTGGTTGCCATAGTTTTTAGCTCTGTAAATTACATTAAAATGATGCCTTCGATGAATTTCTTCCACATCATTGAACTGTTAGTGTACATATTAAAAAAAAATTGTTATTCATCCACAACTCCAAGGACTTTCAACAAAATAAATAACCTCTTTTTTCAACGTATTTTGAAATCAGAACAATTTCATTTCATTTCAGTTCAAGTCTTCTTTATTCGGTCATAAATACCACATTAAAAAGTGACAAAGATAACATTAGATACAAAAATATACATTGAAATATTAAAAAAAACACTGATAATTAAAAACAAAGACAAAAAACAAAAATGGCACAAAACAATTTCGAAAAGAAGGCTGTTGGGTTATCAAAATCATGGCATATAAACGTAGACTGAAAATTGTAATTTTGCTAAGTGCGTTTTTGTATACTTTTATTGTATGTTCTTCATCCAGAATTTCAAAATTGACGCATTATCATGACGAAGGTTGCAGGAAAATTCCGAGATATCGGGTCAGCCATGTCAGTATTGTGTCTTTTCGAAATCGGTGGATGGAGGCGCGTGGACGGTAGAATGACAATAACAATGACAATGACAATGACAATGACAATTCTTTATTATCATGGCACTCAAGTGTAGAGCATTGGAGAACATGAAATACTCACATTTGACAGATAAACAAAACAGTTACATATACATTAACATAACAATATAAATGATAATATATGATAATAATAAAGGTGATTATGATGAAAATGATTATAAAATAATGACAATAATAATGATAATGATGATAGTAATATTTATAATAATAACGATAATTATACTAATATGTAATGATAATAATTTAAATTCAATTTCATATTTACATCACCTGACATTGAGTACTATCCCTGAATACTATTGATCAAGACAACCAAATTGAAAAAAATGTAATCGCCTTAACAAATTGGCGGCGACTTGAAACTAAAACATACAAATGCATTGTATATTAATCAAAGTACACAAAGGCAACAAAAAATCAAAATAAACAGCAAAATAAAATAAATCCGAACTAATCTGAAAAATACAGAAATATAAATTTGTAAAATCATTTCTTGTAAAGTGACATTATCTTCACACAGAATTGAGCAAGCCTTTTCAGCTCCTTGTAAAAAAAACACGAGTGCGCATCTGATGTGCGCAATAAATGATGCGCAAACCAGTTGCGCACTTGGTATTTGATGGGCACATCAGAAGCGCGCTTGCTTTCTACCATCCACAAGTCTCCGTCCATCAATTTCGAAAACACGCTACTGTTAATCAAACAAGGGCGTTATCAGGAAGGTTGATCAATTGTAACCACCCCTCCCTCTTTTAAGGTTATAAGATAATAATTAAATTGGGGCCTGTAACATAAAAGAGATACGATAAATTGAAAATCAATCGTATCTCTATGGTACATTTTTTCCATAGACTTACGATTGCTATTTATTGGAATTTTGATAGCTTCTGTTATGTCAGAGGCCCGTGTACAGAAATATGATCTATCGTCTCAGAAAAATTCACACCCCGCTCCCCCCCCCCCCCCCTCCATCACTTTAGGAAATCTTACGCACTTCCCCTGAACAAAATGTTGAATATATATATATAAAAGACGAGACGAGAAGTGTGCATTAATGCCAATAATTTTTATTCAAAAGTCCCAAATTTTCGGGGGCAACCTGCCCTCTTCCTCAGGGGAAAACAAAACAAGTTCTTGTTCTTCAAGAACTTGTTTTGTTTTCCCCTGAGGAAGAAGGCAGGTTGCCCCCGAAAATTTGGGACTTTTAAATAAAAATTATTGGCATTAATGCACACTTCTCGTCTCGTCTTTTATATACCAATCCGTGCCAATACGTGAACTAATAATGTATATATATATATATATATATATATATATATATATATGTATGTATTTGCGTGTGTGTGTGGGTATTTATTTATTGTCATCAAACTGTATTGCCCAAATGACAACACCAGCCGATATCTGCCCAGCGTTCATGACGCTTCGTAAACGCAGACGGAGGAACGACGCTTAGTCGACTCGACCGGGTGTGTACGTCGAGCGCGAGACAAACGCCTTCAACGTCTGTCAAGCATCTCCGCATCGTACTTCTGCGTTGGAGCCTCATGAAACGTGGGCAGACAATGGTTATAAACACAAAGGTGTGACTCGGCTCTCAAATTAATTTGTGCATGTACGCTCTCTTTCACTTAATTCACCTTCACTGTCATACTATGCTTCAATTCTACACAAAGCCATTCCCCAAATTAGATTCCCACCCTGAGAAATTAAATCCTGGGATATGACTTGCAAAATAATTGTTGAAGTGCCTTCAGTTTTTCCTAATTTCCTGCGACTTTGACATGATTGTAATAGTGGTGTTTACCAACGGTGTAAATTGTAATAAAGAATCTTCTTTTGTTGGCATATGGAAGCGACATACCTCTATATGTCCAGATTAGATAATTGTATACGTTATATTGAACCACCTCTGCATCAAAATTTGACGGTGACAGATTTTTGTCATAAAGATTCTTCTATAATTGTTGGAGAATATTTGTTGTTTTTTCCTGTCAAGCAAGGACACACTTAGAATTAAAAACAAGATGAAGATAACGTACGTAGTATGTTTGTTTAATCCAATACATCATGTATATCAAGGCTGTTTAAAAGAAACTGACGTGTTTTTTGTTTATGATAATAATAAAAATGATAGATACAATTTATAAAGCGGACATATCCACTCTGCGGAGTGTTCAAGGCGCTTTGCTTTATTTTTCTATTCTTTGTTATGATCAAGGATGTTCAAAATAAACTGACATTTTTTTTAATAATAATAAGAATAATAGATACAATTTATATAGCGGACATATCCACTTTGCAGAGTGTTCAAGGTGCTTTGCCTTATTTCTCTATTATTTGTTATGATATTTTATGAAATTATCATTTCACTACCGGTATCTGTATCATAGTACGAGGGCGAAGCAAAGATTTCTTACTTGCTTCATAGATTTATTACGCAAAGGCTTTGGTCAGAATATTATTAGATTTAACGCAATTGTGTCTTTTATTTTCTCGGCAATGACCTTCCAGATATGTTTCGTCCCTTTGATATCACGCAATTAAACTTTGATAAATGTCGATATATATTCACAAAAGATATCTTAATCGCCGGGAAGCAATATGCAGTTCCGGTTTGTAATCAATACTAGTAGTTTCATGTTTTAACCTTCAATATACATGTTGGTATAATGAAATAATGGTAAATTTAGTATGAATTATCCCTTGTTCTCTGATTTTCTTTAAACATTCCGGAGTTAAAAAAATTATAATAATGAATAAATAAATGAATTCGGGCTTACTGAGATCATTATTTTTTAATGGCTTTTTATGTTTTACAGGCGAGCAAAAGTGTGCGAATATAATAATTATAATTTGAAACAAAATATGAATACCCTTACAAGCAATGGGGTCATATTTTCAGAAGTCCCCTCCACGGCCAACCATCCTGGAATTGTTGGTGATAAAAACCTTTTGATTTGTTGGCTGATTCATGTTTTGTTTGATCGACATCGTTGTTGTTTTTTACGTGATAAATTCCTTACTTTCGAAAAATGAATGCAATAAAAAGAAATAAACAAAACCATTCGGAAACAATGCTTTGTATGTTTGTATGTGTGTGTGCGTGTGTTTTTGTGGATCTGTATGCGTGGGCGGCGCAGGTATATTGTATATGTGCTGTGAATATGAATGTGTCTATGTTAAAGTCCATGATTATGCCCATTTAAGAGAATATCTTTATTGCTATCTTAATTAGATATAAAGTTGGTTTGGGTGTGTGTGAGCGGGCGTACTGTATGTGTGTGCGTGCGTGCGTGATTGTAGGTGTGTACATTCATGTGCATGTGAACGTGTCTATGTTTATGTACATGATAATGCCTAGTCAAGAGGATATTGCTATCCTTATTAGATATGAAGTTAGTGTGGGTATGTATAAGTGCGTGTATATGTGTGCATGTATGTAGGTGTGTACAGGTGCTGTGAATATGAAGGTGTACATGTTTACGTACAGGATTATGTCCATATAAGAGAATATCGTTATCGCTATCTTCATTACATATGAAGTTGGTTTGGGTATGCGTAAGTGCGCATTTGTACTTGTGTATGTAGGTGTGTCTGTGTGTGTGTGTATGTGTGTGAATATGAATGTGTCTATGTATACGTCCGAACGATTATGCCCAATTAAGAGAATATTGCTATCTTTTTTAGATATGAAGTTGGAGTTGGTATGTGTGTGTGTGTGCGTGCGTGTGAGTATATATCTGTGTGCGTGGGCGCATGTATGTATAGGTGCTGTGAATATGAATGTGTCTGTTTACGTCCACGATTATGCCCATTTAAGAGAATATCTTTATTGCTATCTTAATTAGATATGAAGTTGGTTTGGGTGTGTGTGAGCGGGCGTACTGTATGTGTGTGCGTGCGTGCGTGATTGTAGGTGTGTACATTCATGTGCATGTGAACGTGTCTATGTTTATGTACGTGATAATGCCTAGTCAAGAGGATCTTGCTATCCTTATTAGATATGAAGTTGGTGTGGGTATGTATAAGTGCGTGTATATGTGTGCATGTATGTAGGTGTATACAGGTGCTGTGAATATGAAGGTGTATATGTTTACTTACAGGATTATGTCCAGTCATCCACATTCATCCACATTGTGCTGCACTCAACCCAGGTGAGGTGAATGGGTACCTGGTAGGAATATTTATTCCTTGAAGCGCCAAGTGCGCTAATGAAGTGGCTGCCGGGCTAAAGCCAGGGTAATAATGCTGCAATTCTAGAGCGCTTAGAGAATTCTTCATAAAGAGTTGATAACCGCTATATAAAAGCCGTTCATTATTATTATTATTATATAAGAGAATATTTTTATCGCTATCTTCATTAGATATGAAGTTGGTTTGGGTATGCGTAAGTGCGCATTTGTACTTGTGTATGTAGGTGCATGTGTGTGAATATAATTGTGTCCTTATATACGTACTAACGATTATACCCAATTAAGAGAATGTTGCTATCTTTATTAGATACGAATTAGATGCGGGTATGTGTGAGTGCGTGTATGTATATGTATATGTGTGCGTAGGTGTAGGCATCTCCATTCGTGTGAATATGAACGCGTCTTTGTTTACATACGTGATAATGCCCAATCAAGAGATTATTGCTATCTTTACTAGATATGAAGTTGGTGTGGGTATGTGTGAGTGCGTGTATGTGTGTGTATCTGTGTGCATGGGCGTAGTTGTGTACAGTGCTGTAAATATGAATGTTTTTACGTACATTATTATGCCCATTTTCGAGAATACCTTTGTTGCTATCTTTCATAGATATGAAGTTCGTGTGGGTGTGAATGCTTACTGTGTGTGCTTATGTGTGTACGTCTGTGTGTGTATTTGCATAGGTGTTAGCTATCTTGAACTTTATGATATGTCACTTTTTTTCCACGAGGCTCTTGTATTAATTATAAAAATGAATAGATGTGCAGTTGTTAGGACTAAAAAAAAAAAAAAAAAAACTTTAGAGCCAAGAATATATTATTGAATCGTAATGATGTAAAAATTAATACATTAAACGCAATCCATTAAAAAAAATTCTTCAAATTACATAATTTCACGTTATTTTGATATTTCATACATATTCAACGCATTATTTGACAATTATTTGCGTCGTCCTGTTAGCATCTTTCCTATTGCATCTCCTTTTTAGAATGACTCTCAAGATTACGCTCAAGTTAACATTTCTGTATTTATTAATTTCTATATTCTGACCTTTATCTTTAAGTGAGTTACACATTTCCAGGCCAATTTAACGTTCCATCGCCCAAATTGAATTTAGCGCAGGACATTGATGCGTGGGGAGAAAAGCGTCAGAATTTTCAAGTTTTTTTTTTGGGGGGGGAGTTTTGCATACAATGACGTTTTGTTGTGGAAGCGGGGTCGTGTTGTAGTCGTTCTGAATCTCACCTTTCACCTAGAATGTCAGAGGTCCGAATCCCACCTATGGCGATAAATTCATTCAACAAGTAATTTGTCCACACTGTGCTGCACTCAACCCAGTTGAAAATGAGCACCTGGGAGGAATTCAGCCCTTAAAATGCTTGAGCACCTGAATGGCTTGCTCGGTATTTATAGACTGGGTGATAATAATAATAATAATAATGGGGGCTTCTGTCTAAAGCCCTTTAAGTTTTCGAGTTCAGCAGGCTGCCTATATGGCGTCTCGCATTCCGATGCAGTGGGATGTATGCGTATAATAATTGCGCGATATAAATGAAACTTTCATCATCTAGCTTCATTCAAATAGTAGATTAACGCGCTATTATTGGAAGAATGGGAAATATTATTGAGGACCGGCGGTTTCGTCCTCTGTGAAAACATTCGTATTTTGTTAATCGCCATTCTATTCTTGTCAAATTTGAAAGGAAATATGAACTTAAATGGAAAGTAGATAATGCAGTATAGAAACAGAGTATATTGAAGATTTGTACTGCTCAGATTCGCACTCTGCCCACCGACGACGGCCAGGTATCTTACTTAAAATATTATAATTATGTTTCTGAATGATTTGGTAACAGCCATGCAGCTATTGTTTGTTATTGAGTGTTTTTCTTGCTTTCGTGCATCTAATAAATAATCATTTTCATACCTGCCTTGGCCTTTTCGCAATAATCAGCTTTGCAGTCACCCAGACTTTCGCGAAACACTGTCTTTCTGTCATCTCTCTCCCTCTCCCTCCCCTTTTCTCCCTGTCTCTCTCTCTCTCTCCCTCTCTCTCTCTCTCTTTCTTGTTCTCTATCTCTTTCTCTTTCTCTCTCTTTCATCTCGAGTTCCTATTCCATACTTTAAAATATCTTCAGTAGTGGAAAACGTGTTCCAAGCTTTTTAAACGGCAATGAAAGTAAATGAAAATGTGTCTATTTTGCACATGCAGAGCCTTGATTTATTATTAAAATATCGACTGAGTTTGTTTATTTTCGAAAAATGACACCGATGACAGTCCACTGACGCAACACAATTTTGATACGAACAATAAATCACGTTAGACAGAAATAATAGACCGTTATTTCCAACAACAAGTAACCGTGAACGTCTAACATTCAGCAACAATAAAATATCATAACATAATTACAAAATGTGTGTCAGAGATACCTTTATCACAGCAATTGGCTTGATTGCTTACTCTAAGATCGACCTTTTTTATTTGTCATTAAGTCAATAATATTAGACGTTCTGCACAAAAACAAGTCAGCGTTGAAACGACTGTGAACAAAAATAATTCTGCCATTGGCATTTGATAGATAGAGAGTTCATTGAATATCTAAGTGATATAAGGGAAACATCTAAAACATATGAAATTGTTGGGTTTTTTTTTACAATTATCTTCAAAGAGGCTATGTGCCTACAAATAGTATGTTAGTGAGGAATACAGGTTGACTTGTTAACGGGGCAATTTCCAGAAACAAAACAAAGCAGTTAATGTCCATCAGAAATTGGCTAGCTTGTGTGTAAAAATTAGCCTGATCCAATATGGCATGCCTAACTGAAACATATAAAAGAAAAATCGACCACTTTTTTAAAGTCACATGTGTTAATTGTTAGGGTATAAACTCAGCAAAAATATCGTCAAATTCTTATTCGGGGCATATTTTATATTTTCTTTTCAAAGGGACATTAATCATTTGTTTTTCAGATTTTTAACGGTAAGATTACAAAAAGTATGCTCATCCATGCAAATGAAATGCCATTACTTTGCGATCTGGGCCCCGTAACATAAAGGTTTGCGATTAATCGCTAATTGAGGATGCGCTCGATTGAAAACTTTTGTACATGACTTTCCATAGACTTGCGCTTGATATCAATCGCATCAAATTAGCGATTAATCGCAAACCTTTATGTCACGGGGCCCAGGAGTCTGGAAATTGGCATTAAGCAAAATTATCATTTCTTTTTACAGAGAAACATCATTTACATAATTCTTGGTATATGATGCTCACAAAAAGACCCTTGTAACTTAAGAAAAAGTGACATTCTTTATTTTGTATCATTCATTCGCTACTTCATGAAATTTTGCTGATTATGTTGATTTTTATCCACTGGCTTGCAAGTACTTTTGTTGTTTGGATCTCGTGAGGAAGGAAAAGGTATGAAGAGGGAATAGTCCTTACAAATACAAATACAAACTTACAAATTTGTCTTCTGCTCAATTTTGGACAACGTCAGAGTTATTGAAGAGAACACCGATTTTTATACACCTTCTGTCTTGAGACCGAACAGTTTTTTTAATCCCTTTTGAAACTTCCTATATTTGAAAGTATAAATAACAGGGTTGACACACATGTTGACGAAGGCTAAATAGACTGTGGCATAGAATATAGTACCATCCAGATCAATCGGTCCTCCTAGATTATAATACAAAAATACGATCTGATTCGGTGTCCAACAGATGATATAGGTTACCCAGACGATAAGTAAGGTTTTTATCACGTTTTTTCGCGCCCTTTCCCGATGATTAGGCAAAGCCGCTTCTCCGGTCGTCGCTTCGGAGCGGTTTTCAGTCGATGTCGCGGCGATGTCATCAACCCGTTGTCGCATCATCTTCCCGATCCGGATGTAGGCGTAGGACATGATGAGGATTGGGACGACGAACTCGACTATGATCGTCGCATATCCGATGAAAACCTGCGAGAAGGTGCTCGGGTACTCCACGGTGCACTCCCCGTCGGCGTACCGATTCACAATCGGCCAGTGAAGCGTGTACACGAACCCAATCAGCCATGGCGCGACGACAACGCCGGCTGCGCGGCGGTAGTTGAATTTGTTGCGGTAAGCGACGGGGTGGATGATAGCAAAGAAACGTTCCAGCGCCAGCATCACGAGGTTATACGAAGAAGTCGTGCTTGTTCCCCAGAAGATGTAGCCCGAGTTCCAGAACCGGCATATGATCTCGGCCCCGATCCGTCCCTCCGGGAGGCCAGCTTGTGGCGCGATGTACGTCAAGAAGAGAAAGATCGACGTCGTCAAGTCGATCACGGATTGGTTTGCGATGAATAGGTTGGTGATGTTCCGGAGGTCTTTGACGGCGACCATGACGACGAGAACGAGAGAGTTTCCAAGGATCCCGATGGTTCCTAGAATGGAATAGATGGCGAAGGCCACATATCTAGATGAGCCAGGTTCATCAATAACGGTTGTTGAAAAAGTCGAATTCATGATGTCTCTCCTTGGGCAATTGCGCTCGAGAGTCTTCTCTTAAAAATCTTTGTTTATTATCAGAATCGATGTTTGGCGTTAATGAATGAATAACCTGCAGCTACAGGGTTTGTATCTAACGTCAAATTCGACATACAGAGCACATGGGGAACACGTACATCAGTCCCGTATCCAAGATTAATGTCTCCAGAATAACAACATTTACAGAGATCTGCTTTCTCGCGAGGCAAAATAGCACTGGTCAACCGCGTATGATGTTGTCAAAGAACTTCTCTGTCCAATATTTCCCGATATAATTCCGCAACTTCCCGGGAAATGCTCGCTTTTATCGTCATTTGAGCAGGAGATGATGCTTGTACTCAAAACACGTTTTGTTTTCGTTCATCCTTTTGGCATTGGCGCGTAATTACTTGTTTGCAAAATGCCTCGCTTCTTTAACATCTAAAGAAGATAACAACCATTTGGGAATTGTAAGCTGTACCGTTATGAAACGCATGTTGAGTGTTACTTATTCAACTAAAAACTACACGCTTTGTGATTCTGTATGGAATTAAAAACAATAAAAGGGAAATATCATCTAAAATAGAAAAGTATGGGGTATGAGCGAGAAGAAAGGCCGAAAGGGTGGAGTGAGAGCATAAAGACGGACAAAGACGGAAATCGATAGAGGACGGAGCGGTTGAATGAGGAAACCGTTCAGCATTTTTAAAAATGGAATATACATCTGATTTCGTAGCTTTTTTAATGATACAAGATATTGATCTGCAGATGTAGATGGTAGATGTTTGCCTCATCTCATGTTAAGATGGGATCAAACAATGCCTAAAATAATTGCGTATGAACGACTATCATCCCCGAGCAATGACTTTCACTTATCTAGGCTAAATGGTGTCTGGAGACTAATATTTGAAAAGGGCATGGTAAATTTAAATTAAGCCTATATATAACTAATCTATGGATGACGATAAAGGGGTATTACAAATTACACACACACACAATCAATGATCAAGGAAATACTTTTATTGTCGTAAAGGTCTTTACCTCATCACGAATATGAAAGTATTTCTTTTTTCCTCATGCTTTAAAAGTATCAAATCCAGCGGTCTTGCCCTTGCTCATGGATTCAGGCGTATTTATGAAATTTGTAATTCTCTTTTTCATCATCCAGAGATATGTTATCCAATGGTCTTATGTTAAGTTTATCATGCCTACTTATCCCTATTAAGTAACCTTTCAGATATCAGGTAATAGCGGTACCATACATGTTTGACCGCGGAGTAGAGTATATCCATATAGTATCTGCGCTATATAAATTATCTAATTATTATTATTATTATTATAAGTATCCTCTGTGGCTAGTATCACTTAACAACAATACATGCTTATATATATCATTTGTAAAATATAGTGGTCCTAAGAGTGAACATTGCGGAACACCACACTTTTTATCGTCCATGTATTTGTGAAGTGACGGTAGCTTATTAATGGTATTGATGCATAAAGACAACGAATCCCCAACAATGCAGCAATCGGTTTCATTGTTACATGCGTGATATGTTTCGATCATTATTAATTGTATATATCGTCATGGTTTTGCAAATCATTACCATTTTACTACCGTCACTTTGTGAAATCACGGACGACATTTTCTAGTGGAAATTTGTTATTTACTTAAAAAAACACCTTAGCCATCGATCAATTTTAAATGAAAATCGTTGCTTTCTCCCTGGAACATAAACAAATGCACTACCGGAAGTTTTCTCTTCTTTCTTACATTTTTCCCTTGAGTATTGTATCTATTTTGTATTTCAGCTTCGTGCACTGTGGTTAAATTAATGTAGGCCTACATGAGAATTATCAGCATATAGACAGTCTAGAAAAGTTGTCTAATTATAAACTGTATCTTACGACGATTTTATCCTGAAAAGCGTTTTCAAACCCTTTTGAAACTTTCGATATTTAAATGTATAGATAAATGGGTTGACGCAAATGTTGACAAAGGCAATATACACTGAACAGTAGAATATCGGACCACTTAAAGAAATTGGTCCGCCAAGGTTATAGTACAAAAATACGATTTGGTTCGGAGTCCAGCAAATGACGTACACCACGCAGACGATCAAGAGAGTTTTTATCACATTCTTTCGCGCCTTTTCCCGATAGTTCGGTAGGACGGGTTCACCAGACGGGACATCGGAACGGTTTTCGCTCGACGCTCCGGCGATATCGTCAACCCTTTGCCGCATGATCTTTCCAATTTGGATGTAGGCGAAGGCCATGATGATCAGCGGGATGACGAACTCAACGATGACGGTCAAACAACCGATGAAACCCTGCGCGAAGTCGCTTTCGTATTCGACGATACATCGGCCATCTTTGTGACGGTTCACATAGGCCCAATGTATGTTATACCCAAATCCGATGATCCATGGGGCAACGGCGACGCCGGCTGCACGGCGATAGCTGAATTTGTTGCGTTAAGCCACGGCGTGGACAACAGCGAAGTACCGCTCACCGGCCAGCGTCGCGAGATTGTACGTTGATGTGATGATCGTCCCCCAGAAGATGAACCCCGAGTTCCAGAACCGGCAGACGATCTGGGCCGCAAGCTCGGACTTCGGCACGGGAACGGGCGGCGCGACAAAGGTGATGAACAGAAAGATCGACGTCGTCAAGTCGATTACGGATTGGTTTGCGATGAAGAGGTTGGTGATGTTGTGGAGGTCTTTGATCGCGATGATGACAACGAGAACGAGCGTGTTTCCCGTGACACCGATGGACGCCAGTGTGGAGTAGATGGTGATCGCGATGATTCTGGACGCTCCCGGGCCGGAGAGGGCGGGAGATTCCGCAGTGGAATTTAGTGTATCCATGCCTACTAATTTGATAGCTTATGTTGTTGTTGATGTTGCTGCTGATGCTGCTGTTGTTGTTGTTGCTGATGCTGCTGTTTTCTTGTTGTGGTTGCGGCTGATGTTATTGTTGTTGAAAATTAGTTGTTGCAGTGCTAGCAGAATAATGTACGCTGATATATGGCTCAAAAATTATATTTTTGAATAAATGTTTGTTAAGTCGTTTTAATAACTCTGGAGTTTCAAGTCGATTTTGAGACAAGGAACTTCTGATGGTTTTACATCTATGTCATCTTCTCGTTGTCTTCTAGAGCATTTGACTGTTACGTCGTACAACTTTGGTATAAAGATCTTTTAAAGTTTCGCCATTATGGTCATTTCCTCGTAAACAAACAATGTCTCGGTTTGATTTTGGGATAGGACCAAAGTTTTAGATCGTTAAGTCGTTTCAGTTCTTCGCTTTTTCCTAATAGTTGTCACTGCAGTATTCAAACTTCTTCAGACGTATGCCTAAAATGCTAACGATCCTTGTCAACAGGCAGACTCAAGAATTGTAATTACCCTCCACAATTCCGCTAATCACACACACGCGCCAGTCTCTAGTCATAAAGCCACAATCGTTTTAGCTTGATATTCTGTTGTCCTTGGTTTTCCAATACTGCAAAATCATCCACACATTTTTACAGCTACGATCATCATAAATTGTTTTGGTGCTTGTTCAGAAATTATCGGAACGAAATGGAAATAAAGTTCAAGGAAATAAACTTTTGTTCTTTTCTACTGCGAAATTATCCACACAGCCCGGCATACAATTTAAAGTTACGCCTCTTCTTGATCATCGTTACTTGGGTAACGGTTTCATTATATGATACTCCATTGGTACTAGTCTTTCAGAAAATATCGGATCGAAATCAAAATGAAGTTCAAGGAGATAAACATTCATGCAATATCTTGATAATATAAGCTCAGTATTGTCACAGGAGAACAATCAATGTCTAGACGCTTGCAATGTTGCTTTCATTCTGCTAATGAGCATTCACCTGAAATCAAAAGTTATTTTAATAAATTTCTCCAGCAATATAATCGAAGAGCCGTCCTTGGAAATGTAGACGAAGTGGAAAGATAGGTAAATTTCAAGCAGGTTTTCTGCTCGTGTGGAGCCTAAGGTTAATACTTCGTGGCGTTTTAAATCCAAGATTTTGTCTTTCATTTTTTCTGCCGCGCTTTTGCCTGGCGCGCAACTCACTTGTTGATCAATGTTTGTAGCACGTGTGATTAAAGCCCCGGTCACATAGGGCCCCGGAAGCAACCAGATTCACCCCGGCTCGTTGTTCTGAGGCAGTTGACTGTGAATTAACAAAGAGTCGGGGTGAATCGTGTTGCTTCCGGGATCCTATGTGACCGGGGCTTTAGGCAGACCCATATCTTTGCGGTTTCATCCTGCGTCCGCTCAGCGCTTTTGAAAATTAAAAACGCTCACTGGACACATAAAAACACAACGGTATCCAACAGCCAATTTTTTTTTTCAGTCAGTCTGATTTACCATTACCATTCATCAAAATAGATTTTGTGAACGGGGTCTTAAGCGGGATAAGTGAGAGATTAAGAGAGTGTAAATTAGATATGTTTGCAGAGTGATAGAGATGGAGAGAAAGAAAAGGGGTATAGGAAAATATAAAATCATCTAACCGTCCATTTATGGCCTCGCAATACCTCATTTCATTCCATTTATTTTCCACAATAACAGCAAATAATTTACAATAATTCAAATAATTAATACAAAATCATGAAGTGCACATCTCTAATTAGAAAATATGTGAAAATAGATAAAAGCTGCATTGCGCTTTCGACATCGAACATGTAGAAACATTTCTGATGCTTATTTAGGTAGCTCTAGTTATCAACACATTAAATTATGATCATTTAAACAAATAACGCATATTGATTGAATTTACAAAATGATTTGACATGTAATTGATCGATCATTGTAATGGAGTTTCGGTTTATTGGTTCACAGTTGCGAATGTACGTAATCTGTAACAAACAAGTATTTGACGTGTGCGATAAAGAAGAGAAAGGGAAAACAGAAAGAAGAAATACAGAGTGAGAGCATAACAAAACAAAGTGGGAGCATCGGTTACTGACATTCTTCATGCCTTGAAGCCTTCCATGTAGACAATGTAAATGCTTCCTTATTTTCATTACTAGCATTTACTTTTTGCTTCATATTAAAAGTTTGACCCGCCCCTCACTGAGTTATAACAGACACAAAACGTAGTTCATAGTGGCATGTAATTCCGTTACCGCCCATGAGGAATTAGCCAAGACGAAAAGTAAATGTCTTTTGTAGAAATATGAGTAGGTAGATTAACATAATTATTTTTTTAAATTCAATTGATATACTTACACCTTGTATATTGATGGTGTGGCATATATTATTTTCATTCATTATGTACTTATATTCTTGGTGGTGATAGATATATTTCCTGTAATAGCGCTACATAAATGCCAATATCATTATTATTGCGGACGCAATATTGATGTTTAAATAAATATCCTTTACGTGTAAATATGATCCCACAATCAATGATAAACCTAATCAATAGTGTAACGTCCTTTTTTCAAAAGAGGGTTGGGTAACGTTACTGATAATTTTTTATTCGATACTATTTATCAGGGAGTGGTTATTTTTAATTTTGTTTAGGATCGAGATACCGCAAACATTGTCGCCATTAGAGCCTCTTTTTATTTAACTTCGCAACGCTTATCATGCGATTCTCCGCAAAAGTACAGTCCATCAATGGCGTTTCTTCATAGTTGTATAAATATTAAGTAGTCCGATCAATAAGAGTTGTTGCATCTTTAATCATTATTTTGTTCTATTTCCAATGATTGATTCGTCATGTAAAAGTGCGTTATCAAAAGATGTATTATTTTATTTTCATTTCTATTCAAAGATTTTGATTGATGTTTTGTCAATATTTTTCGATGAATGCAGTACACTGACCGACT
>BQKZ01002985.1:41513-59505 GCA_036244855.1 Temnopleurus reevesii | reverse complement strand
TTTCAATGAACATCCTTCAGATTTGGAGCAGGAACATTTTTGCGAAGCATACGATTTTATGATATAAAATATGCTTTCTATCTTGTCCGGAAAATCCCGGACACACATGATGACCTAAATAACGTCAAGAGACTTATGACTAATACATGCTATGTATCTTGCATCTAGGAAAAAGTATGAGGAATTCTGCAAAAATTGGATCATAAGCCATTCAATCACTATTCAGCCTTATTATCAATATATATGTACCCTTAATTTCCAAAATAAAACACATGGAGTAGTCCGTCGTAAATATAAGAACTGCACATTTTTTTTCGGGATTTAATTGATTTATTGCCTTCTGCGCACACGATTTGTTCAATTTTAATGTGTGAAAACAGACTTCTTGTTTCTCCCAACATCCTGATCGGCGGTGACCATTATGACATCAAAGTATAAAAATATAAAAGAATGTTATTCAGATGACAATGGAAGTCACACGCTAGCGATCCCATTACGTCACAGATAACTGTCCATATTGTCGAAAGTCCTTGGTTGCACCAAATGATTTTTTTTTTTTTTTTTTTTTTTTTTTTGGGGGGGGGGGGGGGGTTTTTTTTTTTTTTTTTTCCCCCCCCCCCCCCCCCCCGTTTATAAGCCCATGGGATGGTATAAGATTTCATTAAAAACTGAAAATGTTGATAGTCAAATGCAATGGATATACAGACGAATAACCAGGGACGCAACACACCCGGAATAACCAATAATGATAAGAGTTAGACTTTGGACCTTGTTCCCAATTCGATTACTGTAATTACATGCACATACAGCTATTAAATCACAGGGTCGAAATTTTACACTTTTCACCAACGCATGTGCATGAAATTTTTGGCGACTCGTATGGCTGAAGGTCATATTTTTATCTTCAAGGATACCATTAATTATCAAATTAATCAATTTTCGCCGGCCAATTGCGCATGCGTAATCTGTCCACATGTTTGCGACTTGTGTTCGACGTGTCGTCTCGTCCTCTTTTCGTGAGAGAATTCTCTCTAAAGTGCTTTTGGCTGCTCAAATAAACCCACCTCAAGGAAGAAAGTTTCCAGTCCAAGCTATGGCATATTCAGTTGAATCACGAGGAGCACCAAATTCCTTGGATTATCGTTTGTTCTTCAGTGAGTATACACCCCGATCCTGCGCGTGTCAAGCCTGTGCTTGTTACCGTCCCTCTGGTCCATTCGTAGCCTGAAGTCCGGGGGCGAATTGAGACTGTGCCGCTGGTTTGGGCAAGTGCTGTTGTTGTTAACGTTGTGTGCATTGGCAGTGTGGAAATAGTTGTGAGACAAAATTACAAAATGTGATATTGTTGAAGAAGAGAGCTCAAATAGAGATAAAGAGAGCAAGATTGGTTGAGTTAGAGTTTATTTTTTGAAAGAAAGAGTGATCTGCATGATTTTAATTTGTAATTTAACCATATATTTTCATCTCCAGTCCACTTTGAAGACTTTCAAATTAATCAATTTTCGGCAGACCCGGAGAATAGCGACCAGATTGCGTGCGCGCGCCATGTAAAAGTTGCAAACATCGGAGGCAGAAGTCCAAAATACACACAGGTAACCATCCACAAAACAAGTCCAAAAGCGACTTTTATTACATTTTATAAACAGAATAATGGTTTACATTGTAAATGTTATTTTCTTTCCCCTCCTTCAATATTTGAAGAAATCGTTTGAAAATTTAATCGATTTTGGTGTTAAAAAGTGTAAACTTAGCCAATTTTACCAAATGTTTGCTGGTCGAATCTGGTGCAAAAATCATCGCCGACGCACTACCGCACGCTTCCATAGGATTGTACACAAATTGAATACATCGCGCGCACCTGGTCGCTATTCTCCGGGTTTGCCCAATTTTCCATCATCTCTTTCTTGATTTGTATAATTGTATAATTGTTTTTTTTTGTTGGCACTCTTTTCTTTAATTTCTTGTTCTTGATAGATTATCTTTACAGGCAAAAGTTTGCTGTAAGAATGATAATAATTTTATGAAAATCAGCTACCCTCAAACTAAGGCTCAAGCTCATGACATATTGATGTAGCCTGTATGGTCCCGCTGACATTTCTCCACACTGGAGGAAGCCAACCAATGAAGAAGAAGAAGAAGAAGGTTACCAATTAGGGTGTCTATATACACACCATAATCATAACCAAGTCATTAAGATTTAAGTGTCTGTGCACAGAAAATCATGCGGAAATAGGACAAAAATGGTCACATCATGATTTTTCTCATTTTTCATCACATGATTAAACCTATGAGACTGCCGATCGCGACACTGTACTATACTGATATGGTCCACAAGAATCTCCAAAATAGTGGAGGGAACAGCTAAGAGAGAGAGATTATAGTCTGATTTATTTTAATTTTACCCCTCATATTTGGTTTTGATGCAAAGAGAACATTCTATGATTCTGGCCCCTGGGCATTCTAAATATTTCATCACGTCTAGATATTCCCACCATTACACAAATTACAAGAAATATTGCAGACCCTTCAATTTGTGTGTGTCAAAGTCTTTTTCTCATCTGATTCCTATGGGAAATTGAGGAGACACAAATTCTTATAATTTTTATCTTTGTCACAATTTTACTACATGTATGTGATCTGATTTTCAAACCAAGGAGAATACCCACCATTGGAAAGAGTGTGAAATTTTCAAGCATACATTATAGGTTTCATGATGCATTCCAAGACTGAAAAGGGATTCCTTTTTGCTTCCTCTTAAAAGTTTGTAATATGTGTAATTCATACGAGATGGCAATTATTTTCTTTTTCACAAATTTTTCTTTTCAGAAAATGCTGCAGAATATTACAATTTAAAGACAATTATTGTGAAATGCAAATTGCCAATAAGCATGTACATGTATAATTAATGATTGTTATGAAAATTCAAGTTCTCATGAAGAAGGATTTCTCTACATCGGATTTTGAATCAAGATATTAAGGAATATGATGAGATATAGATAAAGATATACAAAGATTTTACCATGGAATTTGATAACCAATTGAAGATTTTTTTTTTTAAATATGTGTGCATAAGTACCGAGATATGGAAGAGAGACTGTCTCATAATACAAATTTGGTTAAGAGCTTGGTTCAATAGATTACACCCTCAACACCAAAAAAAATAAATAAAAAAAGGTTGACATGACAAAGAAAAGATGTAATTACATATAATACCAGTAAACAATAATGTTGTTGAAATGATTATGAAAATGGTTATTTCTATTCGCTTTTATTTATTATACGGACATTTGAATGAAGAATGCTAAGTTACATGTAGTAACAGATTGTTTTTCATACTACTTATAGTAATAGTTCTTGATTTAATTAAACCAATTTTTAATACTGTATGAATAAATATGTTCTTAAATGCCGCCTAACACTAACTTATCAATCGTCCCTATTAAAGTGCTCTACAATGTACATGTAGCATGTACAGTGTAATCAACCTCGCTTTAGCAAGTAGCGCGCTGCATTTCAAGGACATATTTCCTGCACCTCACTTGGGTTGAGTGCAGCATAATGTGGATGCATTTTTTGCTGAAGGAAATTAATGTTATGTGGGATTTGAACCTGCCGCCCTCTGGTTAAATGGCGAATGTCTAAACCAATACACCACGACGCCTCATTAAAACATGTATTATCTTTATGTCCTTGCAGAGAACACAGATGGACAGGTGTTGTCTCCATTCCATGACATTCCACTCTTTGCTGATAAAGAGGTGAGAAAAGAAATAAGTGAACTTTTAACATAGGTGCCAACTGTTACTAATTTTGAGTAATCATTACTAATTTGGGGTTCCAGGAAAGATTACAAACTTTTTCAACATATGCATCAATTCATTTCATTATTGTGAATATTATGAATTTGTAGTAGGGTTATTACTAATTTCCACTTTATCATGTTGGCAGTCATATTTTAACATTCTTGAACATTACTGTAGTGTATAAAAATAATTTCAAGGTTTACCTGCAAATGAATTCCTGTATTTTTTTTTTTTAAAGATTCTATCATTTAAGATTGATCATTTGTGTGGTTTTTTTTTTAAATACATGTAGGCTCATTTCAGTAACAAATTGTACTTGTTTGAGCAATATCGTTGGTTAGCATTGAAATACCAATACATACTGTCTGTACATCTATATTGACTTCCCCTTGATCAGTGTCATAATTTCAGAAGTCTGGTGTAGGGTTTCTATGTTTCCATGGCAACAACATTTCCATTACGAAAGTGGTTTCTTCAATTATAGTAATTTTACTGCAGACTCTTTATGTATGATATATTTTTAGAAAATCAATTACTATTTGAGAAAGCAAAGTCTAAGGTCATTAAGAGATGAAAGGAGGTCAAATTCTGCCAGTTCTATTTGTTTATAT
The DNA here is from genome assembly GCA_036244855.1 of Temnopleurus reevesii. NCBI lineage: Eukaryota > Metazoa > Echinodermata > Echinoidea > Temnopleuroida > Temnopleuridae > Temnopleurus > Temnopleurus reevesii. The sequence continues at coordinate 55,091 of BQKZ01002985.1, read as the reverse complement.
TGATTATTACTGCCCAATTTGAAACATAATTGTGTTGATTTCATCTTTAATAAGTAACAAAATAGATGACTGAAAAAGATTTCTTAATAACCGAGCATTCAATCGAAAATTTTGGCAATAAACTTAAGTACTAGGAAGAAAAGTAATTTTATGTGTTTTTACAATCATAATTTAGAGGGTACAACTTTCATATTGGATTCTCCTACAAAAATGTAATTCAACTTTTATAACCCTTTTCTTTTATTGAAATGTGTGAAACTTTTCAAGAGAACATGTGAAGAGAACATAAATTACACTAAGTTTTATTTGTGAATAAAGGCAAATGATCATTGATCATGAAGAATGTTGGGAAAAGTATTCAGAATAATTGTCACCCTTTTTTCCCATGCAATTTTAGAATCATTTTTTTGAAACCGGTAGCAACAATTGGCTAATGCCAAAAACAACAACAAACACATACAAATCTATGTTCATATGTGTTGTTTCTTAAATTTGAATTTTTATTTTCTACATGAAATCTGTTCCAAATTAAGATTTAAAAAAAAAGAAAAAGAAAACTTTTTCTGACCGACCGATATGATTTAAAAAGAAAGAGTGATTCTTGGGCATCCAATCAATTCTTTTGCTGTATGTAGGATTGAGAATCTAAGGGGGTGTTGTTCAAATGTTGCAGTCGATCGAAACATGCCAATCAAATTAAAATCATTGTTTCATGTGCGCCTTGTAAACGCGTGAACAGTGTGCAAATGAAAATGCATGATAAAATTTGCAAAGATTAACAATCAATTGCAACATTGTAGTTACGCTCCCTTAGCAAGATTAATTATAAGTACTAGTTATGCAAACCAATATCATTCATTCAATTTATCTTCCTTTCACAGAATCAGATTTTGAACATGGTTGTAGAGGTCCCCAGATGGACGAATGCCAAAATGGAGGTAAGCTGACCTATATGTAGCATTCAGAAATATAACATTTTTACATAACAGATTATTAAAGACATTTTCACACATTAAAATTTTGTTATTAAGAAATGATCAAATCAAGCTGGCTGGCCTATGTCATTTCATTCAGATTGATGAAAAAACAACAAAGAATGCCAAAAAGAAGGAAGTTATACACGTACTATCAATGAAAATTGAATAAAACGTTCACTGTCGCTTTATTACTGCACAGTGGGTCTACAGGTGTATGTAGGTGATATTTTCCAAATACCTTTTTTTAAAGGCACTCAAAGTTGATTTTGAAGCCTTATATTTTCACGGCTTTGTTTATTTTAATATCAATCATTTAGGTAGCATTTAAAATCTGGCAGTTGAGATTTTTTAATATTATGAAAACAATGTTGAATATTTTTATTTGACGTACATGTATGTAATGAATTTGAATGTGAATAAATGGCTCAACCAAAGGCTTTCTGACAGTGACAAGATAAAATTACAGAGCTGGTGTTAAAACATGCTGAATGTTCCAGAACTTTTTTTTTATCACACAATGTACATAGTGATTTCTACAAGCAATTTTGCTCATGAATTGGTTCAAGTTTTGATTCCTGGCTGAAAAGTGGAATCGAAAGGAGCAAAATGATGTAAATCTATTGATCTATTTCTTTATTTGGGGGAGAGAATATTTTACTTCCATGCCAAGTTATGATGTATTCAGCTCGATACTCTCCTCGGTGGCTACCTTTTTATGTATTTATACTTTTTAGTACTTTCAATACTTTAGCTCTGCCAATACTGAATTGTAATGAATCATGTACATTAACATGTACCAGTAAATCTAATTAAGTCACTTTAAAAGGTATTATTAGATTAACTTTTAAATTGTGGATTTCTTGTGAATAATTTGTGTGTCAGGAAACGTCAAATTAATTGAATCATTGTGTGTCAGGAAACATCAAATTAATTGAATCATTCATTTGGGTTATTTGTATGTCAAAGAAATGTGTGCAATTGTCCTGACATTTTCTAATGATCATATTGGATGGATGCTTTTCAGTTTGTAACATACATATCTAACTGCATACTCAACATAAACAATATTGTGCCCTTTCTTCTATGAGCTTGATTCAGTATAATGAATTCCTTTAATGCCTGCACAATTACATTCCTATCTATTCTGCTGGCAGCCAGTATCTCATATTCTTTGTTAATTCCCCACCTTCGTATTCGCTCTGTATTTTAATACTGTTATACAAATTAGTATTCCCTCTGTATATTGTTTTACTGCTAATATGAAATTAATTGAATTGAAGTGTTATAGATAAGCATTCAGAAAGCAGCAATTAAAAGAATATTAATGAATAACGAAAATTTGATTTGAATTAAAGAATTAATTTTAAACTGAAATATACCCAGAGTGTACATGTACAGGTGATATGTATTTTGTTTTCATCTATGATAAAGTGATATGAGAAATCATCCTGTAGATTAAAGAACTTTCCATTGTTTATGCCTTGGTCATTGTAGAATAAGGTACCCCTCTTTACTAATATCTCCTTCCCCTAGTCAGATAAGTTGCCATGGATATTTCATATTCCACCCTTATCCTTCTCCAGATCATTCAATCAACTTTGCTGCCCCCTACATGTATTGGCCCAAATGTCTAAATGCAGAAATAAAAGTTAGTAAGCGGCCTATTGTACATAGCTGTATATTTTTAGATGTCATTAATCCTTTTGTTTCATTCCTTCATTCTATACAAGTTTTTGTTTTGTAATGTGTGCACAATACATTTACCATGAATTTTTCGCCCTTTTTAATATAGATTGACACTAAATCTGCAATGAATCCCATCAAACAAGATGTGAAGAAGGGCAAGCTAAGATTTGTCAAGAATTGTTTCCCTCATCACGGTTACATCTGGAACTACGGTTGCTTCCCACAGGTAAAAGTTATGATCAACATTGCAATATAAGGTTTCCCTTATTGATCCCCGACCCTGTCAAAATAGGGTTGGGTCAGTACACACCTTTTGTATAACCCTACCCTGGTTTCATTCATAATTTTGCAAAACCACCAGGCCTCTTTGTCATTTGCTCTCATATGTGAGTACACAGATTTATGTATATACACAATATTTGTCAAGTGCTCGAGCTAGTCACATGCCAAATATAATCAGCTTATTTCAGAATATATCCTGTATGTTAGTACAACACATCCTGATACTTTGTGATACTTTTTTCCTTTTTTCCTCTCTTTAGACTTGGGAAGACCCGAGCCATACAGATAGCAGTACCGCATGTAAAGGAGACAATGATCCTCTTGATGTGTGTGAAATCGGCAGAAAGGTATGCAGTCTCCTTATTAAAATTAATCAAATATTAAACTACTTTGTCAGCTGCAGTAAAAATATCTTAATGCAGTTTTTCAGTTGCAATTTAGAGCATATTCGTAGTTTGTTTGAATAAAATCTACCCATAAATAACGCTGTCTCTTTCTTCTACAGCACATCGAGAAAAAAATGTTTATGCCTTCCTTTTTTCATACTTCTCCTAAAGATCCTGAGATGATTTTTCATATTATTATAGATGCGAAAACATGACCAATTATCATTTCTCATAGTATTGGTTGTGTATAATTCAAGATATTTTTTTTCTCATATTACAGGTCGCCAAAAGAGGGGAGGTAATTCAAGTCAAAGTCCTGGGATGTCTAGCTATGATTGATGAAGGTAAATATATCTTATGGTATTGATAAATTTGACCAACTGCAGTACCGGTAATTGTTGCTAGAAAATTTTGATAATTTAAAGGATATCTAAGATAACAAAAAATGGAGTTGTATATTGCTTCAATGCATGGAAATAATCCTAAATTACTTTATCCAACATTATGTGGACTACTAGTGAAGGAGTTAGAAGCAAATAAATGGCTCGTTCATGATCGACTAAGGCTCTTTGAAAGCCTTTTATCAGTGTGCGTGCGTTCTTTTTGTGCTTAGCTGTGTTTGAAAGTATCCCCAGCAAACATTTATATTGGTACATTGCTTCCTCCTCGTGACTGTGATTATGGTTCAGCTATTCTAAACAAATTTGTTTTTGATTTTTCTGACAGTAACGATACTTTGCAAATGCTTTTATCTTACCAATTTTGTTTCACTTCCTCGTAGGTGAAACTGACTGGAAAATTTTTGCAATTGATGTGACTGATGAACTAGCCAAGGATTTGAATGGTGAGTGTAAACATGATATCTAGTTCTGGTAATGGCCGGAAAATTAGTATTATCAGAATTGCACAAAACTTTAAAAGAATGGTCAAGACTATAAATAATTTAAGGGAAAAATAGCAAATTGATTTTGCAAGGATATGTAATAGTACAAGGTTAAATGATGTTCAGAAATTTGACTTCACCAGGACAGAAAATATTTTCTGCTACTTGTGTTTTGGCTAGAGTGAAAAAGGATGTGATGACTAAAATTATAAGGTTTTTAACCACTTTTGAACTTCCCTTGTCAACGCAAGTCTTCATTTGTATTCTATGTGGAGGCGCCGTGGTGTAGTGGTCATGACTCTCGCCTTTCAACTAGAGGGTCGTAGGTTCGAGTCCCACCCATGGCGTTAATTTCCTTCAGCAAGAAATTCATCCACATTGTGCTGCACTCAACCCAGGTGAGGTGAATGGTATCTGGTCGGAATATTTATTCCTTGAAACGCCAAGTGCGTTGCATGGTGGCTGCCGGGCTAAAGCCAGGGTAATAATGCTGCAATTGTAGAGCGCTTAGGGAATTCTCATGAAGAGTTGATAAGCGCTATATAAAAGCCGTTCATTATTATTATTATTATCAATATCCTAACTGCTTCCGAATCAAAATTAGTTGCAAGCCCTCGTATTAGCTCTCCTATAATCATGGGAGAAAAATTGCCCGTATCTCACGTCGACTCCATCACTTTGAATAAAATGAAAAATTGTGATTCAGAATAGGCCTAGTTTCTTTTTCAATATTTTGGATAAATTTTGTCTCTGTTTTTCTTATTCCTGGGGAATTTAGTCTTGATTGCTGTTTTTCTGTACACATAAATTATAAGGCATCAATGAGTAAATAAGTGGGCTATTAAGCCAGTTGTTTGTCATCATAAAGTATGTTTCTTCAAACAAAGGTTTTCAGCCATTTCTTTACCTCTTATAAACTTATGAATTGCCTAATTGTTTCATATGTTTTTAATCATTTAGATATTGATGATATTAGGAAGCATATGCCTGGATTCCTTGAGGTGAGTCTAACCAAGAGATCAATATTGCAGAGATACAAACCTTTTGGAACATGTATGAGGATAGAAATAGGATATAAAATATGAATCTTCAAACAGCTGAACACAATATTTTTTTTATTGGAGAGAAAGTATGACAACGATAACCGTCCAATTTCTCTTGTGAAATATATTTGGTTCAGCTGTTTGTCAATTCGCATTTGATTTCCATCCTTGTGCATATTCTGGAAGATTTTATTGATTGAATTGTGATCAATATTGAATATAGGGTTCCTAATCTTACTGGGAAGTAGGAAACTTCTGAAAAGGGATTTCATTTTTACAGGGGACAAAGTAGGGTAGACTGTAATTTAATGTGCAATTTCAAACCCTGTAATGGTAATATGCAGTAATCCATACTCATGTTGGAGCAAAACACTGGACATATTTGTAGATAAAAAGATTATGTATGATTCTTGTCATTTTATTGCGTCTTTGTGTGGGTCACACTATGTTATCTGGGCTGCAGTACAATGTATCAACCTTGTTCAGCTCAGCAATGTCTGATTATGACGTCATAATAATTGACAGATCAATGTCCCAACCCACCAGACCCCCTGCGGTCCGTTTTTTTAGGGGCGTTCCAAACAAAAATGATATTTCTTGATTTTTCACTTGAACTTTGAAATAAAAAGGGATGAAAAAGGTGGTGGATATGGATGCATATTGAAAAGATAAATCAGAAAAAGTTAAATATACAGTGTCATAAAATTTCCCCTTTAATAGTTAAATAATTTGTTGTTTGTATTTTTGTGTAGGTAATCAATGTCAATTAAGTTACGTAATGCTGTAAAGCGCTGTGATACATGTACCTATTTCTGTAAGAGCGCTATATAAATTTCAATATTATTGTACCGAGAGCGACCTGACAAAGGTGAAAGATGTGGCTCTTGCATGTGCTAGACATTTTGAAATGGTTGTGTAATGACACAAGATGATCATGATGATTGTACTTGATATATAATATAAAATGTTATATTTTTTTGTATTTTACCTTTTATTTTACTTTCTATCCGTAGGCTAGTGTAAACTGGTTCAAGATCTACAAAGTCCCTGATGGTAAACCTCTCAATGAATTCGCCTTCAATGAGGAGCCAAAGAATAGGGTAAGCAATTATCAAAATCACTGCGAGCAGAAGGAACAAAGGATTTGGACAAAGTAAACAACATCTTTTAAGCCTTCACAATAGCCCCATTATTACAAAAGAATAACAGACATCCCAACCATTAGGAATTCTGAGGAAAGAATATTTTTGACAGTTTTGAGAGAGTTTCAAGGCCATTTTAAAAAGTTTTTCTTGATAATACTATACTAATACACAGTCCTATGGGGAAAATTGTTTATTTCCTCTTTTTTCAGAAAAGTATTCCTATTTTCCGTTGGATGGGTTGATTGGTCTGAAAATAGCCTCCCTTTTCATTTACTGAACAAGTGCAATAATTGTTTGACACTTATCCACAGAATAAGAGGGAAGGAATGTTTTTTTGTGTGTGCATCTAGCTTTTGTGAATGCTTCATTGGAAGTTGTTTACTTTGTTCACATCCTTTGTCCCTTCTGCTCACAGTGAATAGAGTACATCCATTTTATTTGAACTATTGAAATGTTTGATCAAACAATTATTGCAATGTACTGAACTTCATCAAATAAAGAGATCTGATACAACAATACTCCTGTTTGAAAGAGGTAGTTTGGTTCAAGCTCTTTGTAACTCATTGTTTTTTAACCCTGCTATAATGAGATTGCTGCTATAGCAAGGTATTTTTTTGTGGTCCCAAGTATCTCGTTAAACTGTTTTTCCACTGTATTTTGGATTTTGGTTTCGATAGAAAAATTCAAGTCGCCTTTGGAACAAGTACTCAATCTTGAGAGTAATGCATGAATATACCGAAACATAGTTTCTTTGCTAAGTTTACAAGACTGGTACACAATTTCACCCTTGACCCTTGCACTCTTAAACATCCTGCTAGTTTCAGAGTCATTTTGAAAAAAATGAGTGAAGGTTGTTCATTTTGTAAATTCTCTTCATGCTGTTTCATTGTTTATATTTTATGCATTTCCCTCTTTAATAGTTAAATAATTTGTTGTTTTGAATTTTGTGTAGGTAATAAATGTTCAATTAAGTTACACAATACTGTAAAGTGCTGTGATACATATTTCAGTAAGAGCGCTATATAAATGCCAATATTATTATTATGCTCAAAAGCAATTTGGGATATCACAAAGGTGCACCTTTTTGCGTTTGATTTTTACAAGGTATATGTTATGTTTTGTGTATTATGCTACAGGAATTTGCCATGAATATTGTGAATGAGACTGCATTGCAATGGAATAAGCTTGTCAATGGAGATTCAGATGCTGGTGAACTAAGTTGGTAAGTTATGATATTAAATTAAATAAAAATCCCAATACAGTCAAACCTTGTTATAAAGAGCCACTGATATAACGAGCTCTCATTATAATTATTTCTCAAAATGCCCGTATTGAATGCTTATATGGGGGTGTTGCTACATAGTTCCAATAGAATGCAAATCAGTTGCAAATTAGAATGCGCATTTTCATTCATGCATTGTCCGCTTTTTTGACAAGAAACAACGGTTTTTTATTAGCGACCGCCGATCAACTGCAACTTGCAATTGATCGCAACTTTGTAGCAACTCTCCCTCTGATGTTTTTCCAAATTGACCGCAGACAGATCATAGAGTCTGCATTAGGCAGAATCTCTCAAACCCTTGTTCATGCCTTGTCATTTCATCTTTGCCCACAGCGCCAATATATCCGTGTATTCAAGCAAATACAAGGTATCAGCCGTCGAAGCCAACACCGCATTTGACAATGTAAGTATTGATTATTATTTCAATATTTTTTTCCTCATCTCAATTGAATAAAAACATATTGCCAGTGGATGTTTTGAGCTTGAGAAAAAATGATGTACAAGCAAATTCAGGTAGAAATGGAATCAATACAAATTGTTGCCTGGCAGGAGTCATACCACTAGATGGAGAAGCGTGATTGTAGCAATTGGCACCATTTTTTAAATTAAATATAATGATAGTGGATACTACAAAGATTTAACTTTTTTCTACCCAACATAAACATCTTGAACATGATCACTGCAAGTCTTAATTTATTGATGTATAAGCTGAATATGTATTAGTATGATGACTCTCAGTTGTTTAAAAGCCCAAAGTTGTTCAACTTGTTGCCTTCTCATCCTATAGAAAGCTTTCATGCTGCACGTATAAGCTTCCTTATTTTTCCAATTTACCAACTCTTCGTCTGCATCAATTCGCATCACTGTGAGGTGGCTTGCAAGTCTGATGTTATTTAAATGACAATACTTTATGTTTATTTCAAACATGCTGGAATGTTGAAATAGAGCTCTTTATGAAACCATCTTGTTGTTTTTTTTTTTAATACTGAAGGCCAATCTTCATCCACCTCAATTCGCATAGCTGGAAGGGAGCTTGTAAATCGGATGTTATTTAAATGGCAATACTTTATGTTTATTTCAAACATGCTGGAATGTTGAAATAGAGCTCTTTATGAAACCATCTTGTTGTTTTTTTTTTTAATACTGAAGGCCAATCTTCATCCACCTCAATTCGCATAGCTGGAAGGGAGCTTGTAAATCGGATGTTATTTAAATGGCAATACTTTATGTTTATTTCAAACATGCTGGAATGTTGAAATAGAGCTCTTTATCAAACCATCGTGGGTTTTTTTCACTTGCAGAGTCCTGCTCCAGCTGATCCTTTACCAAGAGACCCAGCAGGTGAGCTTATTGAACAGAATGATGATAATGATGATGATGATGATGATGATGATGATGATGATGATGATGATGGTGGTGGTGGGGGTGGTGGTTTGTGATAGCGTGGATGGTGATGGTGATGATTTTAGTTGCGGTGATAAAGATGATGAGGATTATGAATATGTTGATGATGGTGATGATGATGGTGATGGTGGTGGTGGTGGTGGTGATGGTGGCGGTGGTGGTGGTGGTGGTGGCGGCGGCGGCGGCGGCGGCGGCGGTGGTATTATGATGGCATGATGGTATGATTATGATCAGGGACTAAAATTGAAGGGGATGAGAGCAATCACTCTCCTAAACCTCCCCTTAAATCTTTTTTTTGGCGGGGGGGGATTTATAGAGCCCCTTGTAACCTCAATTGTACTATATGCTGCCCTGTAATTTCTAAAGTTCAATCCTAGGGTGATGATAATGCGGTTGTGGTCGTGGTGGTTATGATGATGAAGATGATGAAGATGATGATAATGATTATGATGGTGGTGGTGGTTATGGTGGTTATGGTGGTGATGATGCTGATTTTGGTGGTAGGCAAGATATTTATATCTCCTCTTATTTTATTCTTCTTTTCAGTTGACAACAACAATCACTTTGTGAAGGCTTGACTACCTGTGAAGTCTTCTATAAATCCAAAGAACTGTGCCTCTTCTCATCTGTGATCAAGTAGTCTTCTTAAAGTGTTATCTGCTTAGGCTTCTTATCCAAGACTAGTAGGAATAGGTCTTCGGCCAAGTAAAATCTATTTCTAGTTTGTTTGTAATGTTTGTGTTACATTCATTTTTTTAGAATATAGGGTAAAACGGCAGGTGAAGCTTGTCTCACTAGAAGTGGATTTTACTTGGCCTTATTTACAAGCATCTTGTAACCCATTGGCTACTGAATTCTGTAATTCCCACAGACTTTGTGCAGGGACAACCCGGTTCCAGTAGTCTATGGGTTAAAGATAACTTGATGACTTCAACAGAGTAATATTTATTGTCGTTTGTGAAAGAATCCAAAAATATAGAATTTCAGGTACTGTGAGCAGAAGGGACAAAGGAATTGGACAAAGAAAACAACCTCCATTCAAGCATTCATAATAGATAAAGGCACACATGAGAAATGTCTTTCCCTCTTGAGTCTGCGAGAATTGTCAAAACATGTGTTGTACCTGTTCAAGGAATACACACGGAAGAGACATTATTCTGTATGTGGTTGCTATTGTGAAAACGTGAATGTCTGAATGGAAGTTGTTTAATTTGTACATTCCTGTGTTCCATCTGCTCCCAGTATGGTTTTAGTGTCTATGTTTCAATACTCACCCAACAAAATTAGGTTTTGAGCAATCTACTTGCTCTTATGCCAATTTTTTGAAAAAAATGGTCCCTTCGTAGTTTTTTCATTGCATTGTGTACACCAACGTGAAACACTTCAAATTCACTCTTCATCAACATTATGTGTCTTCAAAGAGCACAAATTGAAAGGACAATCTTTCAGATTTCATAATCCAACCTGCTTATTATGGATAATATGTGATAATGATTCTGTCATTTGTGACTCCAAATTTGATCAAACAATGTTTTTTTATTCAGATCTGAACTATTCAAGTGCATGCAGCTGATTTTTGCATACCATAATCTTTTTCTTTTTTTTTTATCGCGTAGGGCCTTCTGGGTTTTAGGCAATATTGATAATTGAGTTGTGATTGTCAAATGAACGCAGGATGCGTCATTTGCAAAAGTCTAAGGGGGCATTGCTAGATAGTTGCAATTAATTGCAAATCAGCTACAAATCAGTTGGAAATTGAAATGCACATTTCCATTTGCGCAATGTCTGCGATTCTAACAAGACGTGCTTGGATCAAGGATTTTGATTGGCTCATGCTCATCAACTGTACATGATATTTTTATAGATTGCTGCATGTCTGTAAATATATGCAGCAAATAGCACAACTTCTCAGGAGTTTTTATTTCCTTGGCGTTGTGAAATAATCCACCCCTCCATTGACTTGCGTTCACTTCGTCAACAGTGGGAGACCTCCTTGATATCCATAGGCTTTGTACACAAAAAAGATGTACGCATGACTAGAGAGGTGTCTTATTTCACTAGGTGGCCATTTCCTTTATAATAATATAATTTGTTGATGTTTGCCACACGCTTTTATCATGGTTTTTAAAGTACCTGTGAGGGCCTATTTTCTCCTTTTCTGTTTGATTTCAAATGTTTAGAAGGTACATTGGTTTATAGATGATAAAATCAAATTCTTCAGATACAGTCTAACCTCGTTATAACGAAGTTGTTGGGAGCAGAGCAATTACCTCTTTATATTGATACCTCGTTATATCAGGGTTAGAATACAATAAAATACAAAGAGATGGGACCAGGAAAATTACCTTGTTATAACGAGAGCTTGTTATATCAGTGCTCTTTATAACGAGGTTTGACTGTACAAAGAGATGGGACCAGGAAAATTACCTTGTTATAACGAGAGCTTGTTATATCAGTGCTCTTTATAACGAGGTTTGACTGTATATCAGATCCTTACTCAATTATGTTCATGTTGTATGATTCTATTGTGAATTTGTAAATTTATGCTGTTCAAATAACTGGAGTTATTTTAGGCTTTGAATACAAAGAAATATTATTAAGACTGATAAAGATCAGACTAATCATAACAGTTATTGTAAAGGTGAAATATATTTCACATTGTGTGTATTTATTTCATTCCAAATGTACATTTTTCTTAAGTTATGATAATAATAATAATAATAATAACAATATTCAGTTCTTAATATAGGGCATAACATATAGACATGGCATGTCCCTATGCGCTTGTAAATGAATTGTCCAATCACACTCGCATCTTTTTTGGTTATTTTGAAGAGATTCAATTAATAGTATTCGTGGACACTCATTAGATATCCTATTGCAAATGCTCTTATGACTTGATTCTAACAATTTTCCTGTCTGAGGTTTTGAGTTTCCTCTCCAGATATGTTTGATTTTTAAAAATTTGAATATTGAGATATATTCTTCAAATGTCTAGTCAAACTAACAGGTGTGTATTATAAAGGCAATTTAATCGTGGACGATAGGACCCCTTTTCATGTTTAAAACCATTTTTTATTTTGTATTTGATCTGCCCTATCTATTAGTTTATGGTTTATTCCTAGAATACTAGAATAATGGGACCCTTTTCCTGTCTGAAACTACAGTGGAACCTTGTTATAAAGAGGTCGGATATAGCGAGATACCTGTTATAACAAGGTGATTTTATTGGTCCCAGCTCTTCATAGTTCTTTGGGGGTTTTTTTTTTTGTTTTTTTTTTGTCGTTGGGACCAGAGGAATTACTTCTTTGTATTGAAATCTTGTTATATCAGGGCCAAAATACAATAAAATACAAAGAGATGGGACCAGGAAAATTAATGTGTTATACCGGGAGCTTGTTATATCAGTGCTCTTTATAACAAGGTTTGACTTTATTTCTTTTTTGTATTTAATCTTTCCTCTCTATATATAGTGATGATTTATTCTATAGATATAATCTTGTTTTGCAGATCGATGTCAAATCCTCGGATGAAAGGTTATTATTGACTTACTTAGTTTTTTAAACAGTACAATGTGTGTATTCACTTCATAGCAAACTACTTTGATTCATAATAATCGCATTTAAGCAAAGAGTAAACGCTGACATTAATGATGAGTTTTATTGATGTTCATATACCATAAATGGTAACCATAGTCATACCTCTGTGAATCTGTGTGTGGCAGATTGTAATTGAATGAAATGTAATAAAGTGCTAATAACAATAATACCTTGAAAAGAAAATGCAGTCACGAGTGTTTTGTTTTAGTGTGCTTCAACAAAATATATGGTCACCTGTTTGTAAGTTACAGTGGAAACTCGGTGTAAAGAGATCTGATAAAACAAAATATCTGCTATAAAGAGGTAAAAAATATGGTCCCAGCTCTGCATAACTTATTGTTTTTGAACTCTGCTATAAAGAGATTACTGCTATGATAAAGTATTTTTGACGATTCCGGGATCCAAGCACCTCATTATACTGAGTTTCCACTTTACCAGAGCTCAGTACAGGTGATCTGCTTAGGTTGAATATCTTCAGAGCACAAAAATCTGTGAAAATCTGGGAGTTCATCATTTATTAACCTTTTTATCTATTCATTTGACCAAACTTGGCTCAAGTAAAGCATGTGAGGTTAAGCTGTTCAGATTTTGGGTTCAGGGGGTCCAGGGTCACAATGCAAAAAAAAAAACTTGTAACAAAAATCACTCAAATTAGCCTGTTACCGCGATAACTTCAGAATAAGTGAACCAATTTCAGCCAAACCTAGCTCAATAATGATAGGATGAACTGATTAGATTTTGGGTTCATTGTGTCAAAGGTCAAATGTCACAGGTCATAACAACTTGCAAAAAATTCCCCAAAATAGCTTGTTACTGCTTCAGAATAAGTGAACCAATATCTGCCAAACCTAGCTCAGTAATATATATAAGCACATGCGCGCACCGTGGGGG
>BQKZ01002985.1:8090-31870 GCA_036244855.1 Temnopleurus reevesii | reverse complement strand
GGGGGTGAGAGGGGTGAAAAGAGAGGTGGGAAGGAAGGGACGGATAGAGAGGAAGAGAGTTTTCCGCCTAAAGTGTAGTTCATTTCCTCCTCCTCCTCCTCTTCCTTTCTCTTCTTCTTCTTCTTCTTCTTCTTCTTCTTCTTCTTCTTCTTCTTCCTCTTCCATCTCCTCCTCCTCTTCTAGTTGTAACATTCTTCTTCAATCTGCTTCGTTTTTTGGTCTCCTGCTAGTCCCGCTTAATTTCCATCCTTATTTTCTTTGGGCTTGGAATTTGCAAAAAAGGATAAATATATCAAAGATCAAGCCGAAGAAAGAAAATAGAAAAAAAAGAGGGGGAGGGGTTGAGATTTGAGATGAACCCAATTTTGGACGCTTTTTTCGGCGAAGTTCTAATACTGTCACGAGAATCAAATCTTAGCTTCTTGCATCTGTTGGGATATATGTAATAATGCGACATTGCGAGTGTTTCCTTATATATTTCATTATTTAATTTGACTTCGAAAGATATTTTGTAAATTTTCTACTTTAGTCACATTCTAAAATAAACGGACCCATGTAACTTTCGATTAATCACAGTTTCCACGTTGATGTTTGCTCACACCACTCACACGTAGGCCTAAACAAGCAAGCCAGACAATTGACAAATGTTTCTGCCAAATTACGTTGTTGGAAATACATATGCTAATATGCGGGGGGGGGGGGGGGGTTTAATCATGAATGTCGATCAGTTGTTTTGTGTTGGGTACCGAACCGCGTCTAACCGGGACTGGAGTCTATCTGACAGGCGTTAATTGTTAGCAAGAAAAACAACAACGCTGTTTTCAATTGTAATTATATTCTCCCTCTGTTTTTCTCCACTTTTATTTTCCTATCTCTCCAAGACTTTACGGCGATATCTGCCCCTCCCCTCCCCCGACTTACCCCCCAGATATACCCCACATCAACACTTCGATCATTAGGGGAGAGGGGTAATCGTATTACCCCTTCCAAAAGGGGACACTCCCCTCCTAGCCTCCTTCCAATTTCTTTGGATCAGAGTTCGCCTCTCGAGACAGATATAAATCCCATCTTTATCTTCAAGAAATCTCGCACGTGTGCATTGAATCGGCATTGTTTTCATATAACTGTGTATGTGCATCAGTCTCTTCGCTACGTCACCCATATTGTACACATGCGCACCACGTCATTTCTGAACTGTAATTGATATTCAGCATGCACACACGATAATGCTATGCGAATCGCCGGTGCAGTTTTATGTCAATAGCGACAATAGTCCTGAAAGGTATATACCATATTTTGCTGTTGAACAAGGGTTGGTGAGTATTATTTTATGAAATAATTTAGGATCGTAAGAATAAACGTGTGATTTATTTATTAAAGTTGAATCCATACTGGAACATGATTTTATAAGGTGAGGAAACAAGAATGTTTTTGTGACAGCGCACCGCGAATGAGTGTGACTGTGAAATGTGAAACTGAAAGATGTGAAGTTGATCGACTTTGCCGAGTGAGTGAATGTGGACAGTAAAGAGTTTTATGACATTACCTTTCAATTATACCTAACTGACATACATCACAAACGAATAAACTGTTGACCCAAGTCATATGTTCCTGCACCTTGGATTTGTACTTTCCAAATTACCTGTACACTCCATCTGTGTACAGTTCTCCAGACTGGAGGAACTCAAGTCAAGGAGAAGAAGAAGAAGAAGAAGATGGATTGACATGTTGTGTTGTTGTCATTCATTGTCTGATTGTGTGCAAAACTGATATAGCATTTGACAAAACCAGAATGAATTGATACAGAAATGAAGCGGCGATGCATGAAATTTGTTCAATTAAAAAAAAAACGAACCAAGTTGAAGTTCTGTCCGTAACTTAGATTTTGTCACTGTACGTGCGTCAGCAATTATTTTTTGCACTGGTTTTGAGCGAGAAACCTTTTGAAAGGAGACACAAGCAAATCCATTTTAACGGCAAAAAGGATGCAATATGACTTATTCTTTTCTTGAAATATAATTAACAGTAACTTTTGAATATGTTATTTGTAGACGTGTGTATATTTCAGACTTCTGCTGCTAATGTTTACATTACTTACTTTTTTTAACGCATGCAGACTTTGATTTTGCATACCGTAAATAATCCCCAATGTCCAGCCCTTTAAGCAGTTTTCCTCTTCCACAAGCCACAAAATCCAACATTTTAAGTTTATTTTCGGGTTATTATTTAGCAGAAATTTAAAATGGATGTGCATAACTTGATGAAGGGCGCCCGTATATTCGCGCAGCAATCGGCGATCGCCAAGACGTAAAGCAACATTGGGTGGGTGTAGCCGGACCCCTGACTTATGATTTGAGCCTCTATAGGGATTGTGCTGAAGCGTACGTGGGTATGTGCGCTTATTAATGCGCACGCATTCGACTTCAGTGTGCGCCAAAGACAAACTGCATGAGGCTTGGGTGCCATTGACACCTGCAGTGCCGGGTACTGGTTCAAATACGGTACGCAATCTGGCCACTGAACTTTTGGTATGTCTAAAAGAATAGAGCGTAAAAATGTCAAAAGTTTTGATCTATCACTGTCAGGCCTGTATTGGAAATGGTTTAAAAAATCCACTTGCCCGCATGCCCGGGCAACAAAATTTAGCTGTCGGGCAAGTTAATGAAATTGTCACTTGCCCAATAGTGCAAGTAATGGTCTTTTCCACTATATACATGTATGCAAACTCTCATCGTCCATCAATTCTGGGCATGAGAAGCTTTTGTTTGGGCAAGTGATTTAAAAACTTGGTTGCCCGATACGGCAGTACGGCAACACGTGATGACAATTCTTGTAGCATCCTGTGTGGACCTCTCTCTCTCTTGTGTCCTTCCTCCGCTGAGTTCGGAGATCGTCGGCATGGGTTGCCGCTTCCATTAGAGGTCTTGTCCACAAAGATTCTTAAGACTCATTGAGTTTTTGTTGTCGAGTTGAGTGAAGGTTGCGAAGGTAATATAGTACGAGCGTATGGAGTTGCGCTCTTGTATAATTTGGCATGGGGCCAGGTGGGAGGAATAGGACTGAGTCAAGGAAGGTCTTGGGATCCCCTTGGAAGAAGTTTTGAAAGCTCTTGGTTTTGGGATTAGAGGAAATTTGTTTCATGAGATCTTGCCGAAGCGGTTCCAGTACAGGACATGTTGCAACCAGGTGCTTTACGTCTTCCCGTTCGAGATGACAGAGACGGCAGCAGTCGTCGGATGCTTTTCCAATCTTGGCGAGTCTCTCTTGGGTCAGATAGACGTTGCAGCAGAGCTGGGCTCGGAATGTTATTGCTGGTCTCAGGGAGGGGTTAGCAACGTGTCCAGGGTACAGCTCCTTGGCTTTAGGCTTTGGCATCCTAGTCCAGAGAGCAAGCGAAGACTTGTTGGCAAGAGCATCAGGAAAAGTCTAGACGAAGATAGAATTCACAGAAATATGTTGTCATTAATGTGTATGTATACAATGAATTTATGAACTACATGTAGGTGAGAATATTTTGAGGGAAAAGAAGTCTTGCTATAATCATATTCTTTCGTGAATGGTGAACCAAATCTTTAAATATAAATTAATTCCTCTTCATCAGCATCTTTTCCTGATATTAAGAGGCAAAATCCTGGTCCAAGCTCTTTTGAACTTTAAAAAAAATATATTCCTGCAATACAATGTAACATGATAATGCAAAAAAAAAGTAATTTTGATGGTCTTAAGCACACCATTATAGCTAGACTACTTGCCACTTTTTCAGTAGTGTTTCGGTTACAAGTAAAGATAAATGTCTAGGCCTGTAAAGGAAATTGCACATTTGGGAAACGGCACTTTCCTGTCAGTGAGTCTTGCAAGTCCGTAATTTTAAGAAATCAGTGTTAGAAGTACCGGTACCCAAGTCTAAGGAGAAATCCATCAATAATAGACTTCAATTAGATCTGTATACAGACACAGTGTAAGCTACATGTACTTATTTTGCACATTTGGAGTGAATTACCGAAACATGATTACCACTACCCCTATTTAAAGTGCAGACCTGCAACCGAAATCGTATTCCTTAATTTTTACTATCCTCTTTTGCTTCTGGGGGGGGGGGGGATACGAAGATCTATAGATATCTATGAATGCACAACACCATCATACCATTTGATGCATTGCACCTGACTGTATAGCAAATGTGTAATTGTCTATTTAAAAGATTTTTAGGTCAACTGACGTATGGATACATGTTGGTATTCTTACATTCTGAATAATTACTAACATCTTGGTACCCCTCATTAAAGATAAAAGATCAAGAATATGATTTTAGGTTGGCCCTGAAAGTGGTATGTATTCACTTGTTGTGGTTCGATGCAAAATGCACTCCTTCACGTTCAATAACCTTGCCGAAAACTGACATGTCAGCAGACAAGACTACCGCTCCCAAGAATGGCATCTATGCTGTTAACTCTTTTTAATGCCAAAAATGTTTTTTTTTAGATTTCTCGAAAGTTGATAAACTCTTGATGTCCCATTCATATCCTCCAATGATTGTTTTCAATCTCATTCCAACACAGAACACCATTGGAGCAACAAGGATGTAAAAACTCACTTCACTCAACACTGTAACTCTCTTTCCCTCTCTGTCTTCACCTTGGACCCAGTCTGTTGGCCCAGTCTCCTAACTCCTCCCGGTCCAGGACTTGCCAACCAAGTCCTGGTCCTCTTGTTCCAACTTTGCTCTACCCTTGCCTGAAGCTGACATGGCAGCAGAGAAGATTACCCCTCCTAAGAATGGCATCTATGTCATCTTGGGTGAGATGCAGCTGGTTGTCACGGCGATGAGACGGAGCTCTAGATGGACGACACACCTCCCTCAGGTGAGTTTGAAACATGTTACAGATCTTAAAAATCAACTTCAAACTTTGGTACAATAAAATTGAAGTTCTTTTTTACCCAAGTAACTTTGGGCCGGTAAACATTGAGCAGCCCCAAATCAAGAGTGCTCTATTACACAGTATATAGCTGCCAAAGTAGGGCATGTACTGAATGTTCCATGCAAAGAATTTTAGGGAGGTTATAATAAATCACAATAAGAAGTTGAGGGATGCATTATCTCCTGAAATAAAGCATTTCTAATTCTGAGGGTGGAAAGTTTGGTATGTTTCCGATAATAAAAATCATCTTTCGTAATCGAATGTCAAACGCCTTACAAATCAGGAATTTCAAACTTTTAACATCTTTGGTATGATGCTGCTAGAGTTGAAGAAGGCACTCTCCTGATTGACCCATCCCATCAGTTGTGTATTTTTTAAAGTTATAAGCTTCTTTAAGTATTACGAACAAGATTTTGTTGAGAATATTTGCAATTGATTATTGGTTTCATTTCTTTGTCTTCATCAATACAGGAAGAAGAGCAAGATCCGTTCTTGGTCAATTTTTCTAGATTGAAAGCGATCCTGAACAGTATTGCAGGTACAGAATTATTTTTTTTCCTTCATAGATTATTAAGGAGTTTATGTGCCCACTGCAGGCAGGTGGCCACTAGGAAAGGTTGGCTGTACCTCATTCTTGTTATAATGAGTTTCCACTATATTTTTCGGCTGCCAATAAAAATCTGTTGCAATTACAACTCTTACATGTAACTGGTGCATACATGTACGCCAATACATGTACTTGCCAGGCTGTCACTGGCAATGTAATGATACTCCATCTGGCAGAGACATTAAAAAGGCTCATCATTATTTCATGGGTGCTTAGCTAGTCTTACATTCAGGCTATGTCATATTTTTTTTTCTAAATCTTTATTTTGAGTAAATATTCTCTTTCTGCTGAAACCGAATGTTTTTTAAAATGTACAATCTCTTTACAGTGACAGTTTCTTTTCTAATTGTGCCCTCAATGTATTTTTGTTTGATTTTCCCAAACAAAATGGAACAGAAAAGCTTTTTGAATACATGCAAAATAAGGTCTCTATGCCATAATGCTCAAATCAAATCAAAGCTACTGACCCTGTGCTTATTTGACTTGAACCAAAGCCAACAAGCATGGACATTGTGTATAGGAATATCAGTTGCGCATTACAAGACAATGAGAACAACAGGAGTCAAATAGAAGCAAATGATCAACAATCCAAACTAATATATTAAAAAGTATTCTTGAATAAATGGGTTTTTGAGAGCTGTTTAAAATGAACTAATTGATTGAGCAGTGGGTATTGGAAGTGGGAGCTCGTTCCAGAGTTTAGGTGCGGGACTAGCAAAGGCAAGATCACTTCGAGTGGTAGAAAAAACTAATGTGCCCGATTCCCATGAAAATACATTTAAGTCTACACTGTTGGATTTCATATTGATTTATGATATATATATATATCACTTTAGCAATATTTATTGGAGACAGCTGCTATCCAGCTAGCTGTCACTGTATATCTGTCAATTGATTTACTAAACAATGCAATTGATAGTTCTGAACAAAATTTAACAATTCTACATACTTCAGAATATGGACAATGATATGTTTGTTTTGGAGGGCAGCTTCTATCCAGTTTTATTCATGTTATTTTATCGCTATGAATTATAAGGATTATTTGAATCAGTCATATGATTCTATCAAATGTTGTACATACCGTATGTGAATGCAGCACAATCAGTTGCGAAATGATCAGAAAAAAAAGCATAGATTTTAATATGTGGCTTGTAAATGTTTGGAGAAAGAATCAAATTGTAGCGTGACAATTCATGAAAGAAGTATTCAGCATTCAACTTGGTAGGAGAAATAAATTCCCTTCTGCTCTCATTCCTAATATATTACAATGAAATAGAAGGATCAAGCAAATGTAATGTGGAGGAATTTATTGGGTATGTATTACAGAAATGTAATGAGCAAGTTTCTAGAATAAGGAGTCTTCCCTAGTAGTCTGTTAAATTTTTGCAATTTGACATACTAGCGGAAAGTGTACATGTATTATGATTATTTTTCTTATTGTTTGATGACTGTCATGCACTAAAGGGGTGTTGTTCAAAAGTTGCAATTGATTGCAAGTTGCAGTTGGTCGAAATGTGCCAATCAAAATCATTGTTTCATGTGCATCTTGTTAGAAGCGCATATCATGTGCGAACGAAAATGCGTGTTACAATTTGCAACTGATTTGCAGTTGATTTGCGATAAATTACAACTTTTGAACCAACTTAGTCTAACATCACTTTTATATTCCATTTGCAGATCTTAGTGCCATTGAGCCCAATGTATTTCTGAGCCCATTTCTGGATGTAATTCGGTCAGATGACACGACAGGGCCTATCACTGGTTTGGCTCTGTCATCGGTCAACAAGTTTCTTTCTTATGGTCTCCTGGGTAAGTTCTTCTATTTTCGTAGGTGGGCAATTCCACAAAATTGTCGTGTCTTTTTCGCCAATTTCTTGACAACTCTGCATTGAAATTCAGTATGTCAGTGCTTGATTTTAGAGGGAGCACGTAGGCAAATGTATCCCTAACGTGGCAAGGGGGCTACTTAGAAAATCACTTTGGAGGGGGGGGGGGGCTCGGCTGGCTCTCCAGCTTCTTTGATTAATGATTTTTTTATGAAATTAAGAAGATAAACTGGGCTCCTAAGATTCATACGGGCTCTCCAAAATGAAGTTAAGTTACCTAAAGGAAAAGTGAAGATTAAGCCCTGTTATAATGTATGAGATAGGTCGTATATGTTATGCACATTTTGAATTTCAATGAATGTCAATTAATATTTGTAGAGGATTTGGCTACAGACATGAGACTTTGATAGAATTGCCACATACATGTATATGTCTGTTTGTTTGTATTTGTTTTAGACTATTGACATGTGGATGTTCCTAATAATATGCCATTTATTTGAATAAGAATATTGTGAATTGTTAAATGCGGATTGGAGATGATAAGTGATGAAACACTCAATTTCTTTCCAGATTTTTTCAGTTTAGGTAATCAACAACACTCTACCACTATTTTTTTTTTATTACAAATGACATCTTCAAGTACACTACATGGAGTGTTCAACCTATTCCTAAACACATTTCAATGAATCCTGGCTTTTTGGGAGGGGGAGAAGGGTACAATTTTTCAAGCTGTTTTGGCTATTTTTTTAAACATTATATTTCTTCCTTTCTTTCTTTTGTGTGCATAATTTCAAATGTTAGAGTTAAAAAGACTGAGATTTCTTTTTTTTTAAATTCTTATCACAATTACTTAAAAAATAATATTGTATCTCATTTATTTCCTAGATCCAAGCATAGAAGGGGCTGCCCAAGGGATTGAGAATGTAGCTGATGCCGTCACACATACCAGATTTGTTGGCACGGATCCGAGCTCTGATGAGGTAGTCCTTATGAAGATATTACAGGTAAGTCCAGAGACTCTCGAGTAAGGGAGTTCAAAATCTTGTAGATCGAAGCTGTAGATCGAAGTGTAGAAAGTTATGAATTTCAAAANAAAAATACAAAAGTATACACTGTTGGATTTCATATTGATTTATACAATATACTATATCAATATTCATTGGAGACAGCTGCCATCCAGCTTGCTGTCACTGTATATTTGTCAATTGATTACTAAACAATACAATTTATGTTTCTGAACAAAATTTAACAATTCTACATACTTCAGAATATGGACAATGATATGTTTGTTTTGGAGGGCAGCTTCTATCCAGTTTTATTCATGTTATTTTATCGCTATGAATTATAAGGATTATTTGAATCAGTCATATGATTCTATCAAATGTTGTACATACCGTATGTGAATGCAGCACAATCAGTTGCGAAATGATCAGAAAAAAAAGCATAGATTTTAATATGTGGCTTGTAAATGTTTGGAGAAAGAATCAAATTGTAGCGTGACAATTCATGAAAGAAGTATTCAGCATTCAACTTGGTAGTAGAAAAAATCTCTTCTGCTTTCATTCCCAATATGTTACAATGAAATATAAGGATCAAGCAAATGTAATGTGGAGGAATTTATTGGTATGTATTACAGGAATGAGATGAGCAAGTTTCTAGCATTTTGTTAAATGTCTACAATTTGATGTAATAATGAAGTATATTATGATTATTTTTCTTATCATTTATGGCATGCAGATTTAAGTGCCATAGAGCCCAATGTATTTCTAAGCCCATTTCTGGATGTGATTAGATCAGACGACACAACAGGGCCGATCACTGGTTTGGCGCTCTCGTCGGTCAACAAGTTTCTTTCATATGGTCTCCTCGGTAAGTTCCTTTTTTTTGTGACCGGCCAATACCATGAAATTGTCATGTCTGTTTTGTCAATTTCTTGAAAAGTCTTCATTAAAATTTATTGAAATTCAATATGTATAAGATAGGTAGTATGTGTTATGCGCATTTTGAATTTCAGTGAACAGTTGTCGAGAAATTGGCTTAACAGACAGAAAACTTTCATAGAATTTCCCACATATGTCTGTTTGGTTGTTTTTGTTTTAGACTATTGAAATGTGGATGTTCCTCATAATATGCCATTTATTTGAATTAAGATACTTGGGCAAGTATGTCAAAGAATATTGTGAATTGTTATAAAATGCGTATTGGATATGATTATAGACAAACCACCCTTAATCCAGATTCTTTTTCGTTTAGGTCATTAAAAGCACATTTCTTTTTAAAATCAAAGCTGATATCCTCAATTACAGCAAAAATTTAAATCACATTCTTGAACAAGTTTTGATGAATCCTGGCATAATGGGAGATAGGAGGGGTACACATTTTCCATTCCTATTTTGCTATTTTTTTTAATAATGCTTATTTTCTATATAATTTCTTCGTTATTGCAAAATGAAATATTATAGCTTCAAAATAGTTAGAAGCCTTTGTTAATATTCTTTCTTATCACAATTACTTTGCTAAGAAAATCAATGATCCGTTTATCTCATTTATTTTATAGATCCAAGCATAGAAGGAGCTGCTCAAGGGATTGAGAATGTCGCTGATGCCGTCACACATACCAGATTTGTTGGCACGGATCCGAGCTCTGATGAGGTAGTCCTCATGAAGATATTACAGGTAAGTTCAGAGGCTCGGTAGCACAGGAATACTGAAATCTGAAATTGTAGATCATTGTTATAAGGAGGTGCAAAGGGGTTTGAGAATGTTGCTGATGCCGTTACACACACCCGATTCGTTGGTACTGACCCCGAGCTCTGATCAGGTAGTCCTTATGAAGATATTACAGGTAAGTCCAGAGACTCTCGAGTAAGGGAGTTCAAAATCTTGTAGATCGAAGCTGTAGATCGAAGTGTAGAAAGTTATGAATTTCAAAAATTATGAATTTTCAAAGTTTTGATTTACACCCCTCATGGGCTCGTCAAATTGGCAACGTACTTGTGAAGCACAAAATGGCTGCCAACATGGAGAACTCTCCATTCACTTTGTACACAGAATTTCACAATTTCTTCTTTTTCTAGAAAAGTACATGTAGACAAAATTATATGTTTCTCTTCAAGTATGATATAGACATTTTGATTCTGCATGCATTTTGGAATGATTTTATTCTCTATTGTCTACTTTTCTAGAAAAAGAAGAAAATGTGAAATTCTATGTGCAAAGTGAATGGAGAGTTCTCCATGTTGGCAGCCATTTTGTGCCTGTGCGTTGCCAATTTAAGGATCCCATGAGGGGTTTAAATCAAAACTTTGAAAATTCATAACTTTTGAAAGGATTGTTGGATTTTGCTCAAATTTTCACTGTTTGAACATTGTATTTTTCTTCATCCACTGAGAGTGCATCAATGTCTGGGCGAAGTTCCCCTTTAAGTACCTTGAGTGTCCTGTTGGAGTGCTCTAAAAAGGAGTGGAGAATATGCATGTTGTATGCATGCATGCTTGAAAGTGATGACTTGGGTAAAAATATGCAGGCCCCATTATTACAACAGTTAATTTGATGACAGGAAGAAATTCCTTCTAATGCGATGCATCGTAGTGACTGCCAGCCAAAGCCGGATAATAGCGAGTGAAAGAACTTTTACTGACACGAGCAACGATAAGGTGGACCTATATGCTAGTAGCCACCATTATCATTATATTCACTTGAAGTGGCTACTGTTAGTTAACCATTATTATTTGTTGCTTTGTAATTCTCTGTAATTTGTTTTCTTCCTGTAGGTCTTGAGAACGTTACTCCTAACTCCTGTTGGAATGCTGCTGTCCAACGAGGCCGTCTGTGAGATCATGCCATCTTGTTTCCGCATCTGCTTTGAGCTCAGACTCAGTGGTACGTCAATTAGATTTGATAAACATTTTTTTTTACAAAATTGTTTATAATTCTATCTTGCATATGATGAGACTATTTTGTTTATTTTCAGTTTTACAAATATATTCAAATTTATTCACATTTCTTGTCACCAAATGTAGTTATGTGATATTCCTGAAACCTTGAAGTAACAATTGAACTACAATATTTGGAATTTAGTTTGCTTTAATACTTGTTGGGCAAGCCTGTGGTAAGCTTTCAGGTCTATAACAACCCTTCTATATAGAGTATGTGTAAAATTTGCATGTATTAATAAATTCACCTATTGTAAAATCATTTTCAGGTCATATTGTTAGAACTGTAAATAAACCAGTCCTTATCTTTGATGAAGTACACATCGGCTCACAGTTATATCTTGTAAATTTGTTTTTACTCAATATAGTATTTTTGTCCAATAATATTGTTCAACACTGTTACTTTTATTGATCATGAACGTCAAGTTCTACATGAGCTTTTACAGAAGTATGGTGTGTTCTGGATAAACAAAATGCATCTTGAACATAGTACTTACAATTATCAGTGAGGACTTTGGGCAACATTTATTCCTTTTTGGGCAAGTAAAATCTTGAATCAATTGCCCATTGTCAAGCGCTTACAAATATTTGTATATTCCTCTTTTTCTAGAACTGCTAAGGAAATCAGCTGAGCACACTCTGAATGATATGGTCCAGCTGCTGTTTTCAAGACTACCTCAATTCAAAGATGAGAAAATGTCTGGAGTCAGAAAGGTAATTAGCGTGTTGCCAGTGGTTTAAAATCATTGTACTGGGCACCGTAACATAAAGGTTTGCGATTAAGTCTATGGCATAACATGTACTAAAGTTTGCAATTTATCGCAAAATCAAATAGTGATTAATCACAAACCTTTATGTTACGGGGCCCCTGGTCTTTGCTAGTTTTAATTTTTATTTTGATGCCATACCATCTGTAGGTTTTACAAATGAGAAGATTTAGAAATATCCTCCGATATTTGGAGATGAATATTTGAATTATTTTTTTTGTTCTATCATAAATATACATGTAAATAAGATTCTTTTCTGAACAATTTTGGAAAGGCTAGAAAGAATGAAACAGTATTACTTGCATTTTACTAGCTAACATTTTTTTAAAATTTGAATAGAATGTTTTGATATGATCGCACAATTTGGAGGGAAAATACGATGTTTTGATCAGTCAAACATATGCTTTCATTTTTAGAATGTTTCTAATCCCATGATTGTAGCACTATTGCACAATCCTTCAAGAATGATATCTTTCCCTATTTTTTTTAGCATTATCTCTCCACTTTTTCAGCCTGAAAAGGTGGAAGGATTTGGTTGGTGCACTTAACTTGTAGCACCATAATTACTACAGAGAATAAATACAAATGTAACAAGCTTATTTAGAATACGCTCAATGCTTATTCTTCCATATTCTGTCACAATTATTATATGATCTCATTTCTTTTCCAGTTGAAGATGCGAGCTGGTGGCATCGGTGATTCCTCCCGGAGGCGACGCTCCCGCCAGTCCCCCAAGGTCCGGCAGGGCAAGAACCGTCTTGCCACCACCCCCATCGAGGAAACTGCCCCTTCTCCTACCCTTGCCACACCCTCCAATGGGCAGTCCTCCAATTCTGCTGCTGGTGGTGCTATATCAGTGATACCTCAGGCAAATGGTCCAACATCTCAGGGAGAGGTGGGTTCTGAACAGTCCTTGGGAGTTGGTGAACGAATACCGGAGGAGAGTTTAGCAAGAGGTAAGCTGTTTTTAAGGGCTCGAAATAGGATTACATCTAGGTATCGTATACTAGACAATTTTCTACTCTACGCAATAGAGAACTACATGTATGGGACATCTAAATAGGGCACCCATGACAATTGTCTTCGGTTTCCTTGGGCTAATTTGGGCCCAGATTTCTATTCCAAATTCACATACTTCGAAAATATATAAGGTCAACCCCGCATGGCACTTTCCAAAATATTCTTCTAAAATTTCATGAAACTATCATCAATCATTTCAGACTTCATATAGGCTTGAATTGGGCATGGTGTGGCCAAACGATTACAAAGTGAGAAGAAGAAGATTTACTATGTGTATAAAACCAATAATATTGTTGACAATATGTGAAATTTGAATAATTTTAATTTGAGATAGCATCTAACGAGAATGTACACATACACAATACATGAGGATGAGAGAGAAAGAGCTCCACATTTCATTTACTTATATTACCAACCATTTTTATCTGCTTCGTTTGAATTTAGAAAGCGCAGACGACTCACAATCCGCCCAGGACCCTGACAGACCCTCATCCCTCTCATTACCAGAAACGGAAGAGGGAGGAACCGATGTGAAGGATGCTTCTATCTCAGAGGCCGAAACCCCACAGATGGGTGGTGTCATATCNACTTTGGGCAACATTTATTCCTTTTTGGGCAAGTAAAATCTTGAATCAATTGCCCATTGTCAAGCGCTTACAAATATTTGTATATTCCTCTTTTTCTAGAACTGCTAAGGAAATCAGCTGAGCACACTCTGAATGATATGGTCCAGCTGCTGTTTTCAAGACTACCTCAATTCAAAGATGAGAAAATGTCTGGAGTCAGAAAGGTAATTAGCGTGTTGCCAGTGGTTTAAAATCATTGTACTGGGCACCGTAACATAAAGGTTTGCGATTAAGTCTATGGCATAACATGTACTAAAGTTTGCAATTTATCGCAAAATCAAATAGTGATTAATCACAAACCTTTATGTTACGGGGCCCCTGGTCTTTGCTAGTTTTAATTTTTATTTTGATGCCATACCATCTGTAGGTTTTACAAATGAGAAGATTTAGAAATATCCTCCGATATTTGGAGATGAATATTTGAATTATTTTTTTTGTTCTATCATAAATATACATGTAAATAAGATTCTTTTCTGAACAATTTTGGAAAGGCTAGAAAGAATGAAACAGTATTACTTGCATTTTACTAGCTAACATTTTTTTAAAATTTGAATAGAATGTTTTGATATGATCGCACAATTTGGAGGGAAAATACGATGTTTTGATCAGTCAAACATATGCTTTCATTTTTAGAATGTTTCTAATCCCATGATTGTAGCACTATTGCACAATCCTTCAAGAATGATATCTTTCCCTATTTTTTTTAGCATTATCTCTCCACTTTTTCAGCCTGAAAAGGTGGAAGGATTTGGTTGGTGCACTTAACTTGTAGCACCATAATTACTACAGAGAATAAATACAAATGTAACAAGCTTATTTAGAATACGCTCAATGCTTATTCTTCCATATTCTGTCACAATTATTATATGATCTCATTTCTTTTCCAGTTGAAGATGCGAGCTGGTGGCATCGGTGATTCCTCCCGGAGGCGACGCTCCCGCCAGTCCCCCAAAGTCAGGCAGGGCAAGAACCGTCTTGCCACCACCCCCATCGAGGAAACTGCCCCTTCCCCTACCCTTGCCACACCCTCCAATGGGCACTCCTCCAATCCCGCTGCTGCTGGTGGTGCTACAGCAGGGACACCTCAGGCAAACGGTCCGACATCTCAGGGAGAGATGGGTTCTGAGCAATCCTTGGGTGTCGGTGAAAGAATACCGGAGGAGAGTTTAGCTAGAGGTAAGTTGTTGATTATGGATTTTATTCCAAATTTGTGTCTTAGTCAATTTTCTTGGGACCACCACAATTTGTTTGAATAAGGGGAATTTCTACATAGAAGAGGTAAATGATACATATATTTGATATGATTTGGTCTATAAAGTTATACTGAGTTTCCACTGTTACGATAATTGGAGCATCAAACAAGAATTCAGACATACAATATGCTTTAAGATGAGAGAGTAAGAGCTCCACAAATGTTTCCTTATATTTCTATAAATTCTGTATGTGCTTCATTTGAATTTAGATAACGCAGACGACTCGCAATCCACTCAAGACCCAGACAGACCCTCATCCCTCTCATTACCAGAAACGGAAGAGGGAGGAACCGATGTGAAGGACGTCTCTGTATCGGAAGTAGAAACCCCACAGATGGGTGGTGTCATATCTGTGTCTGGAGAGCAAAGACTAGAAGATGGGAAGGTAGGTGTTTAAGACCTTAGGAAGGATGCAATCTGCTCAATTTTTTCTCTAGTTATGTTCCATTTTTTTAATTCGCCTGTATTTAGTCAACATATGCAAAAGTATAGAATAAAAGAAATTCAACTCAATTAGATTAACCCCTGACTACTGAATCCTGTAATTCCATGGACGTTGTGCAGGCAATCCAGTAGATAATAGGTTAATAAGTATTCAAAAGAAGGCTGTTTCTTTCATGAAGTCAATAATTATCAACATAATTTAGACATAAAAAGCTTGAAAGATGTAGAGTATGTTCCTTGCCAGAGGTAGTGCTTATTTCAAGTGTACGTATTTATTTCCCTTTTTCTTCACAGGGGGAAGATGGGAAACTTTCTTCAGTGGACCAAGAGAGGGCAGACTCTGGTCTTGAAGGAACAGAAGACACAGAATCTACTACCGACTCTGCTTCGTTACACGAATCAGAGTATGTCAATCCGCAGGGTATACGTTTTACTCCGCAACAGAAGCATAAAGATGGTAAGAAATCTATATTTAAAAAAGAGATACACAAGTTTCCTTGCATAAGATGCTATTTTGGTTATGATAAAGTCAACCCAAATGTGATAATTGTCAGGAATGTTTAACCAAGAAATGAATACTGCTGGAGTTATGATGGCTATATCCTTATTCCTAGACTACGACTGCTGTTTCAACAGACACAAATTTGCCAAAACTTACATAGTGATGAAATATACGCCAACTTATGTGTACATAGATACTTACATTCGGGTTTCTAACCTTCCAATATATGAATAATAACCATGATGATAAAAAGAAATGTTATTCATTTGTCTCGCAACTGGCCATAATGGGAATACTCCTACTTCTGCTGGGTGAATTAAAGTGCTCTGATGCTGTGAAAAAATTTAGAATCCACAACCTCTAGTTTACTCTGCCAGTCATAACCATTAGACCACCAGAGTGCTCAAGCGACGAGTCTCGAATCTATCCCAATGTTTCTCCCTAATGTGGGATTTGAGTTGATTGTTGCGGGGTATAATAATACAAATAAATGTATTCGTTTGTCTTGCAATGACGCTTTTGCTCTGTGATAAAGTACTCTTTATCATAATCTTGCATTAATCAAGTAAATTTTCGGCTTTTTATCTCTTTTGCCTCACAGGAGCGGGACCACCCATTCCGTATGGCCTCCCCTGTGTGAGGGAACTTCTCAGGTTTCTTATTTCTCTCATCAATCCCTATGACAGGTATGTACAATGTTTATCTTAAGCTCCAACAACTCATTATTCCTGGGCGGAGTTTCACCAAGTTACAAAAGACTTCAAGAACCACTTCATACGCCTGACTAGCATCAGTTTTTGTGCTGAATCATGACGAAACTTAAGCATATGACACTTTTTAATGCACTCCAGCCAGTTGTGCCTAACTTAAAGAATGATTTGGTGAAACATTGCCCAGGGCTGTGTTTTATGAAGGTATACATCACTGGCTGCCCTTCCTTGCACTCAATAATAACCCCTCTGTTGCCAAGTTTGTTCCTGAGGAAGAATCACCAGTTGTGCAAAGAGTACTGTGAAGCTCTACAATTAGCTTTATGAAATGTATAACACAACTCGCCATACCCATCAGAGACATTTCAGTATAACTTTTTGAATAATCATAATTTTTCCAATGAGGAATAAGTCTAGTAATTTGAGGGAAATGCCAGGTAAATAAAAAGGGAGTTTGGATTGCTTGAATTGTGTGGAGCTTCAAATACTGCTATGATGCACTTTTAAATATAGAAAAATACAAATACCAAATTGAAATTGACATTTTTTATTTCATCTTATTTTTCCTTCTAGGCACAACACTGATCTCATGATGCACATGGGTCTCAGTCTGCTCACCATCGCCGTGGAAACGGGATGCGATCACATTCCCTCATTCTCCTCTCTCATCACTCTGGTCAAAGATGACATGTGTAAAAACCTCTTTGCAGTAAGTCTTGCTCAAAGCAATAATATATATATTATTCCCTTCTCTGAAAGGGATGGCACAGAGTTGCCAACCATTCCAGAAAATGCATGAAGTGTACAGTCAAACCTGTCTAGTGGCCACTGTCTATAGTGACCACCTGTCTATAGTGGCCACTGTCTATAGTGACCACCTGTCTATAGTGGCCACTGTCTATAGTGACCACCTGTCTATAGTGGCCACTTGAATTGATTCCCTCCAGGTGAAAATCCATGTTATAGAACCTGTCTATACAGTGTGTCTCAATAAAAACGTAACACTTTTGAAATGGTTGGCAAATTGAGCATATATGGTTTTATGAAGAAATGTTGATATGTATAGAAAGCTGAAGGATTGACCTTTCTAATGATATGAAAAATTGGAAAAAAGAATAATGCTTCGATGAACAGTAATCACTTAAGTTAGATGTATGAAAATGTGCCTGCGCAGGATTTTCCTTCCAATTTTGGACAAGTAAGCTACTTGTAGCTTACAAAAAGATTGATCTGAGATACTTAGGATCGATGGATCAACAGGGTATTTTGATTAGATTGAATACCATTCCTTTTGTTCTGTTATTTATCAATTCCGAAAAACCACCGCCCCCACAAACACACACACACGCACACACTTCCACTTCCATCGTATTGTAAAAAAAAAAAGTTAAATCTTTTTATGTAAGATGTTCATGTTGTTTTTATTTTCTTCTTATTTACAACTGCTTTGTTCATCTTAGAATGAAAGATCTGACAAAAATAATCGTCCCGATAATCGATGGACATGTTATCCCTGCCCTTGATAGAGTTGCAAGGTATTGCCATGGCAGGAATGGACGGTTCCGACGTGTATGGTGGGTGCAAGATGGGGCACCTTGCCATTGCTGCAGAACACCTCACCCAGCTCTTCAGTGATGATATGAAGTTGAATGGCTTCCACGTTCACCTGACATGATGCCTCTCGACTTCTTCTTCGGGGGATGGCTCAAGATTAAGGTCTACACCACACCTCCCGACACGAGATTGATGTCCTTAATTCGGCAGGACAGAGCAACAGTCAGGTCAGGAGAGCTGACATGCTGAAATGGGCAAGATCGTGTGTCGAGAGAAAAGGTGGACGTCAATCAGTAATGTGAAAGACTTAATTTTACCGGTACCCTTACTCAATCGATACTTTGAAAGCCGTGATATTCAGGCAAGAAAAAAAATATAACCATGTGGACTATGGACTGATTACTTTTGTCAGATCCTTATGAACAAAGCAGTTGTAAATAAGAAAAAATAAAAGAAACATGAACATCTTTAAACATTAAAAAGACTTTTTTGTTATACCCGGTACAATAAGATGGGAGTGGAAGTGTGTGTGTGCGTTTGTGTGTGTGGGTGGGGAATGGGCGGTGATGTTTCGGGATTGATAAATATCAGAGAAAAATGAATGGTATTCACGGTATTTAAAATACCCTGTTGTTTCATCGATCCTGAATATCTCATATCGACCTTATTGTAAGCTAAGCTACAAGTAGCTTACCTCTCCAAAATTGAAAGGAAAAATCCTGCGCAGGCACATTTTCATACCTCTAACTTAAGTGAACACTGTTCATCGAAGCATGATTCTTTTTTCCAATTTTTCATCTCATAAGAAAGGTCGATCTTTCAGCTTTCTATACATATCAACATTTCTTCATAAAACTATATATGCTCAATTTGCCAACCATTTCAAAAGTGTTACGTTTTTATTGAGACACACTGTAGAGGCCACCTGTCTACAGTGGCCACTTTTTCTGTTTCCTTTGGGATGGCCTCTGTAGATAGGTTTAACTGTATTTTCATAGGAATTCATGGCTTTCATTACAAATGAATGGCTGAGAGTGCGGCTATTGTTGTCATGTTTCCCTCACTTTGTTCAGCCGTTGCGCTATTCACTTTTTAATTTTGACCTCATGCATATTCAGGAATAGTTAGCATCTCTGATGATATTTTAGGAAGGGTTTTGTTTTATTAGGGAAGTGTCATTGTCAGATTAACCTTGACCTGTTCCAAAACTATTTCATTCCAATTAAAGCATTGTGTCTGATAGGGTAAACATAAACATTAATACATTTTGTTTGTTATCTGAAGCTACAACTTGAGATGTTCAACCAGAAACTGAACGACATCATTACCACTGCACCATTTCTAAGCAGTTAAAGGCTTACTCAGTTAAATCGTTCCTTTTATAGCTCCTTCAAACAGAGAGGTTATCTATCTTTGCTGCCTCTCTGCGAGTCTGTTTCCTTCTCTTTGAGTCGGTACGGACACATCTGAAGCTACAACTTGAGATGTTTAACCAGAAACTGACTGAAATCATCACCTCTGCACCATTCCTAAGTAGTCAAAGGCGTACCCCTTTCAATTGTATTACTTTTTCATTTCAGCTCCTTCAAACAGAGAGATTATCTATCTTTGCTGCCTCTCTGCGAGTCTGTTTCCTACTCTTTGAGTCTGTACGGACACATCTGAAGCTACAACTAGAGATGTTCATCCAGAAGCTGACGAGTATTATCGTCTCTGAGTCGCAGCGGATCCCATACGAGCAGAAGGAAATGGCACTGGATACCCTTGTTCAAGTGAGTTGACAAAACACTGTAACAGGATTGTGATTCATAAAGTTGTTCGTAGAGGTATAAACGACTCTTATGAACGACTGGTGACCCTTTCCCCCACACAATGTTCACTCCTATTGCAGAATTGCACCTGAGAAAAGCTCACCAGTCCTTCATAGAGTGGAGCATAGATCTACAAATAGCTTTATGAAACACAACCCTACTGTGAGTAATGTCTTTGGGAAATCCCCTACTTGCAATTTTCTCTGAGTATCTGATTTACTGTATACACTATCTAACTGAAATA
The DNA here is from genome assembly GCA_036244855.1 of Temnopleurus reevesii. Classification (NCBI taxonomy): domain Eukaryota; kingdom Metazoa; phylum Echinodermata; class Echinoidea; order Temnopleuroida; family Temnopleuridae; genus Temnopleurus; species Temnopleurus reevesii. The sequence goes on along the minus strand of BQKZ01002985.1, from coordinate 11,652 downwards.
AGTTCTTGCCCTTCACATCTGACTTTGATAATATGTTACTTCATGAAATACACTCAAATGGTGTTGAATTTCTGACTCTTGCCTTACAAATTGCACTCATGGCATCAATGTCCTTCATCATGAAATTCATCAACATAGTGCTACTTTCTACCCAGGTGTGATTTGGGGATCGGTTTGAAATGATCATTGCGGTCAATGATCAATTAAGAATCGTCAATATGGGTAGTCATGGATGTGTCAAAATAGGTTGACTTTAGTTAATTAGGTTGACCTAGTTATCCTAGAAATATTAGGTAAAATGAGTCCGAAGTCAGGGAATTTTGATTTCCTCAAATAATTGGAACCGTAAATATAAGATTTATGAGGAGTTCATCATGTGTAAAATGTTTCTATTTATTACAGTTGTGGAAGATTCCGTCCTTGGTTTCAGAGCTGTATCTTAACTATGACTGTGATCTGTACTGCAGCAATCTGTTTGAAGATCTCACCAAACTGCTTTCAAAGGTAAGAGTAGGCCTGGGTATGATGGCAAGCAAAGTACAATGCTTGCAATTTAACTCAATGATGGTGAAAGTGATGATAATGCTAATTTGAATGGAATGTTAGGTAAATAAAGTTAGTAGATCACAAAGTGTTGTTTATTGCACTTTTAGAATTCACAGTTGGCCCCGTATTATCTTACAGACACAAACTCTGTGATTTATGTCACATTTTAGTTAAAGAATAGAGAGTGAATATAAGTTTACCCTGAATAAAGTCATTATATGCCAACTAGTATGAAACTTTCAGAAAACGTTGATTATTGTTGTCGCAGATTTGTAAGACCCTGTTTCATTTATCATCAAGATTCATAGCTGCCAACTGCAATTTTTAGAAATCATCACTATTTTTAGCCACTGATATTGCAGGATTTATGACATCTTCAGTGAAAATTACCATTAAACCCTATGTGATTCAATATGAAATCCATAAATATGACTATTTTTTACTGAATTGTTTCGCATTTTTTTTAAATCCATGTAGGCAACTTTGGAGATGACTAAATTTTGGTCATACCAAAAGAATTGTTGCTAAAAAAGCTGGGAAAACAGGGCATACAAGAACAAACTTTCATTTTCTAAGAATGAACATATTTTCAACAAAGTTCTGTTACCCCATTTTCCATTACTAATTTTTTACTAACTATTTTTGTTACTTTTCCAGAATGCATTCCCAGTATCAGGCTCTCTCTACACCACCCATCTCCTGTCCCTCGATGCTCTCCTGGCGGTCGTCGACAGCATCGAGGCCAGCTGCCAGCAGAGGATACTCTCAACGATGTCCTCGTTGACGTCGGATGCTGCCGAGAAGTTCGCTACAAATGCTCCGGATTCTGGTGTCACGATACAGGTCCAAGAGGTGAGTGGAATATGAATGATGTTTTGATAGATAAGTTTCAAATTTTTGTACCAAAATTGAAATTCTTTTCCTATGCCCTTTTCCAATGTTTAATGCAAATCAGAAGTGTGCTTTCTCCCATCTTTTGACATCGTTTGGGTATGACACAGCCGGGCTCGAGTCAAACACTTCCCAATAGTGAGGCATGTGCAAGACAGATTTGTCTAGCATTGGTCTGTTTGTATAAGAAACTTGAAATTGTCTACAAAATTATTTGAAAATTGCAAAAAAAGATGGTGTTGTAAATATTGCAGAATTTATTGAAATTAGATTTGATCCCTACTTTCATTCTTTAACTTTTAATTATCATGTATCTATTTTGAATTTTCCTTCGTTTCTTCAATTTTTTAAATTCAAATTTCAGTCTTTAATTTTATTTTCAAATCCAATTAACAATTATGATTTCTATATTCCATTCCAAACAGCCAAATGAAGAGAATGGGTCTGAGAGCCCATCACATCACGAGTCGTCAGATGCCGATACTACCCGTAGTGACCACTATGCTAATTACGGTCCACCTACCACAGGTTATGCAATGGGGCAGATTATGGCTCATGCGATCAGAGAAAAGGAAGGCTCTCCAGGTATGGTATGCTTTGTGCCGGGAAGTTTGGTCCGGGGGGAGAGGTGGGGAACAGGAGGGGTGCAAGGGGAATAGGGAATGGAGAGGTGATTATTATGCTAATAAACTATCCACCCACTACTGGTTATGTAATCGGTCAGATCATATATTGAACAAAAAATTGAATGATACAAGGTTTTCAGGTTGGAAGGTTGATGCATATTTATATGTTATGCTTTAAATAAGCACCAATATCTGTTGAGTTTTGTATCCCTCATCCAAGTGTTTAAAGACCAAGAATCTTTATTTTGGTTGATATTTCTGAAAAGTCTGGATGAATGGAAGTGGAATATTAAAGATAGTGTAGAATTTACCGTTTTCTTTCCTTTATGATTGTAGGCAAAGAGCAGACATTAGACAAACCCAAGCCAAACCCATCCAGGAAACGTAGCCGTTTCTCATCCTCGTCCAACCTACCCACTCAGGAAGAGCTTGCTAAGCTCAAACATAGAAAAAAGGTAAGGGAAATCACTAACTTTCTGCCCTTTTTTGTATTTTAAATAATTCATAGAATGAGAAAAACTGACCACGAAATATTAGAATATGAAAATTGAGCAAAGAAATTGGGGCTCCATCGGGATTCGAACCCGAGACCTCTGGATTGCTAGACCAGCGCTGGTCTACCAAAATAGAGATCCACAGTTGTACTTTTATATTTGATAAATATTCTATAATGATAATAATGATATTATGTCCTTATAAACTGCATACTACACAAATGCCTCCATGCATTGCTTATGAGAAAAGGAGAGAAAAATGATACTTATTCAGTAAGTGTGTTCAGCAAAGAACCAATATCACATATTGAAATCAACATTGGAAGGCTTTTTAAATGGAAATTTTGAACAAATTTTCTGTGTTCTGACACATCTTAAAGCTACCTTGAAATTTAAAAAAAAATTGTTTTTCTAATACCATTATTTTTTACCCCATATTGATTCCAAACTTCATATAAGATTGCTATATTTTATAAATTCTGAAAAAAACCCAAAAAAGCCAAATGTAGTTTATTTCGAAATCAAGCAATAATAAAGGTTATATGATACATCATTTTGATTACCTCTCAAATAGTAATGATTCAAATATCCATTTGAAAAGTTCAGAAAAATAAGTAAATGAATGAAACACATGATGAAAAAATTATTTTTATTGGCTATTTGATGAAATCAATAGAGTATGAAGATTTTCTTCATATCATTTTATCACTGTGAAATAATTGGTTACTTCTTTCTTCTGAATATTAGCTCTATAATGCTGGCACAGAGCAGTTCAACCAGAAGCCGTCACGTGGATTAAATTTCCTCCAAGAGAACGATCTCTTGCCGAGCCCCTCCGACCCAAAAGCCATCGCAGCATTCATCAAGGAGAACCCCCACGTGGATAAGAAAACGATTGGAGAGTACATCGGCAGCAAGAAGAATGTGAAGATCTTAGAGCTTTATTTAGAGTGAGTTGAAAAGAATAATGATGTTGAGGAGGTCAGAATTAGAATTATGATGATG
>BQKZ01002984.1:48673-61812 GCA_036244855.1 Temnopleurus reevesii | reverse complement strand
CCCCCGTACTCTTGATTGTGCGTTGTGGCGTGCGCCTGTAATCAGGTTGGTTCTTGCGCTGCGGATTCGATCCCTGGTCGCGACTTTCGGATGGTGGCATTAAAATTCAATCCTCTTTCTCTCTTCTTCTCCTGGCGGAAATATTCAAATATAAATGATACACGCCGTAAAACTAAAAAGTCTCTCTATCAAGAAATTGAGCTCCGGCAGGTCGGCCGAACGTTTCTCATCCACAACCCGGACGCATAGTCCTTTCCCTGGAGGAACCACTCAACCGTCATCGATTTCCTCCTCGACATCGGCATCACCTGGATAGATGCAGGCTTCGATCGATGTCGCACGGTGCCATTAAAGGTCATCATCCTTCTAATCGGTTAAAGGCACTTGGCCTAGCTCGTACAGCGATCTCTCCTTTCGGTTGCCACGTCATTGCGGCAGTGGTGCAGTCACGCCTGCATGTTGATCCCACCCTGATTCCAAAATGAATTATCTTAAATTCGAAACATTATCTGTAAAGTGATGTATTATTTGATACTGTAAATGAATGTTTTGTTTGATCAATGAATAGGTTCAATTGAGATTGAGAAAAATGACCTTCAGGCATCAGATTTCAAACGGTGTAAGACAGTTTGTTGGTGTGATTACCCTATAATGGCCGATTTGGCATGTACCGTTAATGGGCCAGTCATGCCTACAGGCTAATCCCACCCTGCCACCAAATTCAATTATCTTAAACTCGAACGATGAGCTGTAGATTAATGTTTTGTTTAATGATATTAATGAATGAACTTGTACAATTGAGATTGAGAAAGATAAAACCATCAAACATCAAAGAAGACAGTAATGGTTACAAATGTGTTGATGTAGTGTAATAACAGGGTGGGATCCATTGCAGGAGCGAATCCTACTGTACGGCGGGCTCCAATTTCGGTGGTTATGTCATTACGATGGTGCTGATTTTAGCCGACGCAAACTAGAGACAATGCACTGCCATAATTCTACAAGGACTAAAACAAATCCAACTGAGTTGCTGAGTGGATTTCATCTATAATTATCATCGACGCGTCTTGACACCGGGGTTCATACCCGGACCCTCGCATGACAGCCAGAAGGTCCTAGGTTCGAATCCAGATGTGGCTTCTCTCATATCCCATATCACGAATTCATTCCATTTAAAGCGTAGCCTATGCGCCTAGTATTCTTGCTAAACCAGTCTAATAAAGGTACATTATGCGGGCCGACTTTGAAATTTGCGTTTTTAGTCTGCGTCGGCTCAGCGTTTTAGGCGTATGCTTAAGGGCCGTATGTCGACCGTCAGTCCACCGTATGACTTGCGTATTCGTACGTCTATTGTTTAATAACCGCAACCGATCCACAGTAAACGTGGTCATGGTGGTGAAATATAAAATTATGGCGTCAAGATGGTTGGAATAAAGAAATAAAAAAAAATTGTAATAAGAAATAATAAAGTTTTGTGATATCAAACGGCTGATATTGAACACGGATGTGATTTCGAGTTTTAATGAAAATGACACTGCTTTTACTTCTTTTCAATATGCATAAGCATTGTGAGTTTTATGTATTTATTAATCAAAGTAACCCCTCCACCACTTAGTCATGAATGCTAGCGTTGTGAGAGGTTGTAGCGGTGTCAAATTAGAACACTAATTAACTCGTTCGACAACCACTTGAGTCTGTCAACCTAAACCTGATAAATGAACTCCTCTTTCCTCGCTTTCTTAAAGGTAAGTAACTACAACGAAAAGTATGTTATTTTTACTTATTAAGGAGGATATTAAGAGGCCGACCCCCCATTAAATGTGCACGTGAAAGCAGACCCCCCCCCCCCCCCCCCCCCCCCCCCCCCCCCCCCCCTTCCCCACCCCTCTCCCTGTATACCGTTCCTAGATTAAGCTGTATTTTTGGTGTCGAGATTCCAACCATTTCCGAGTATTTTCCTTCCTGGTTAGCTACAAGTTTTATTCTTCACTAGAAATTGGGCCATATTGCATTTGTACTAGTTACACATACTGCGTAATGGTTTTTAAGACAACATAAAATCGTAAACGTGGCTTATCCGGCATATCAAAATTAATGCTTGCAAACTGGATTTCGATATTATTGCATTTAATTCAGATTTTCTCGAAGGAGAATTGAAAACTCCAGTGTAGCCAATGTAAGAAAGGAATATGTGTTGTAAAATAAAGTTCCAAAATAGGCCAACCCGAAACTCAAAACTCCGACGATGTGTATCATAAAGGCCCTTAGGTGAAAAGGTGCAAACCATAATTGCAGTCGATATGAGCAAACATGTCGTCATCAGCCCACTTACCAAATTCTTCGATTTCAAGGGTACAACGCTTCCATTACAATATTTCCTCAGAACTTGTTCATCGATCGCTGCATATAAAGATGGGTTCTGTTCTTTGACCTGCTTGCTTCTAAAAGTTTTCAAATATTTGAATAGATTTAGGCCGGTTTTCTAATAATTTATGCACTTTTCGAGCCAACGAAGGTAGCTACTTTGTATTCCTCAAACAAGTCAATAACAAATTACCAAACAATACCCGAGATCCAGTTTGCAAGCATTAATTTTGATATGCCGGATAAGCCACGTTTACGATTTTATGTTGTCTTAAAAACCATTACGCAGTATGTGTAACTAGTACAAATGCAATATGGCCCAATTTCTAGTGTGTAATGTGTGTAATCATTCTAAAAAAAGATTTAAGGAACATCATATTTTACAAGAGATACAATGTGAGAAAGAGTTACATGCACAGTTGGCATTGACATTCGAACTAACATCTGGGACTCTCGAAAAATGGAACCGTCAATCATTGTTTTACTTGCAGAGCGTACAGCTCATTTCCAAGGATAACCATGGTCTCGTTTTGCGGATAAACCAGCTGCATTCTTTTGTAAATATAAAAATAAAATTTTCTTGAGAATCGTAAATATTGCGGCTCCTCTTCAAGGTGGTTTGCAGTTAGGGTACTTGCAGAATCAACATGGACATCTATTTTGTTAGCCCCCGCCCATCCTCCCCCTACCAACCCCGCCTAAAAAGTTATGTTGAAATAAAATGTCATCCTCATAAAAGTAATTATAATAATTTACAGTATTTGTAACGCAATTATCACAAACTATGTCCCTTCCTTCATGTAGTCAAAATGATGTGCTTTGTCATTTAAATAGACATCCATAAGTAAGTTTGCCGAGTCGATATATCTAAATTCGACACCAGACTATTTGGTTAACTAGATAGGTTACGCCAATTTATATTGGTTGATTTTGGCGCTCTCGTCGTCACGGACACCAAATATAATTTTGACACATGATACGATAGCTTCAGTCCATCGTATCCAAATAGCAGTCGTCTGCCGATTGAAGTCTGTCTACGATCAATAAAAGAACTGTTGACATCTTCGTGTGTAATTGGCATGTAATAATCTCGATACAACGTAGACTCCGAGCTATACTTCGCTTCAGCTCCCATTTCAAACATGTCAAATAACTCGGTTAGATCAGAGTCCTGTAAGATAAAGCTTGCCAATCGATCGTACGGTTGATATCAATCGCAAGTCTATGGAAAACTACGTTCCAACGTTGGCGATTGATCGCAAAGTTGATCGTATTTATTTTATGTTACAGGCCCATGTAGTGAAAACATCGCCCTTGAGGTGTTCGTGTTAAAAAGTAACCTAGAAGATGTGATTACAGCTTCCTCAATTTCGTTTTGATTGCCGCCTACCGGGTACTCATTTTCACGGTATGAAACAATATAATGATTAAACATTTTCATGTTTGTGGCTATTGTAAATTAATTCGTCATGTTTTATTGAGACTGTAACAGAATACTCGCAATAGAGGTGACTAAGATCGTATCCAATAGAATATCCTAGTACCTGCCGAGCTTAATATCGCTGGCCGGGCATGCCGGGTGGTGTCGAGACAGCCTATCGTATCAATGAGTATCCACTAGAAATATCTGATCAAAACTGGATTGGTTCCAGGTTTTGCTGTGTTTTGCAGTCTAAAACAAAACATATCCCTGATTTAAACATAATGGGCTCGAAGAAAACCCATCGGCAGATTGTTTGATTGGATTGGACCGCAATACATCATTTCTCTTGTGAGTGTTTTGTTACGGTCTCAATCAACATGATAAAACATTGCGAATTGATTTGTAATTGCTTCACTGCCTCAAATATTAGCATGTTTATCGCTTGATTTAGATTGTGGATATTTCCGTTGGACTGAGATTATTATGCCAGTGCACTATGTTATTCCAGCTAACCGTCTGGACTTGAGTGGAGAGCATGCGCATGTCGCCCAGTGTTGTGAGAAATATTGTACTAGCTCAAAGAAAACACGAATGTAGTAGGCTACAACTTGTTTTATTGGATTCGATCGCAATACATCATTTCTGTCCCAGGTAGTTTCTTTTAGTCTCACTAGAACATGAAGAATTTGCTTGCATCGCGCGGAATGTTTCGTCGTAGTCATCATGATAATGATTGATGACGTGGCATTCGCCAGGTAACATATTTTGAATGGCTAGCAAAAAAAGAAATGTTGGACATCGATTGAACGTGGTGTTTGCTCATATGGAAGTGCATTATCTTAACATCCATACAGAGATGACAAATAAAATTAGAATATTAATTTGAATCATCGGTTATATAAAACCCAAAGCCATACAACATACTGCATCCATGATTGTTCCTTAAGGGGGAACCAGCCTTTGGAATTATCGGGCTCTCATTGAACGAAGAAAAATCAGATGAAAAAACTGTGAAAATTTGAGCAAAATGGGACAACCCGTTCAAAAGTTATGAATTTTCAAAGTAACTGATATATGACGATCCCTATCGCTCATGGGGATCCGTGCGATCGGCAAATTCAAAGGAATCTGTGACGTCATGTCGGACAACTTCTCATTAACTTTGTACATATAATTTTTAAAAGTTGATTTTTTTTGACAGGTTGTTCATCTGATTATTCTTCATTTAATGAGAGCATGATAATCCCAGGGGTTGGTTTCCCTTTAAGAATAATGAAGCAGACTTATTATATTTGCTCATATAATTGTACTGACTATCACTTTGTCTTGATCCGGTTTGTGAAATATACTTAATCAAACATACTTTCCTAATCTTTTTAACCAATATGGGGGAAGCATGCTGCCAAACGTTTTGAGAATGTAGCTAAAAAAAACATGAATGTAGTTAGAACGCAAGTTGTTTTATTGGACTCGTTCGCAATATATCATTTCTGTTCCGAATGTTTTCTTTCAATATCAATAAAACATGATACATTCATTGCAATTATTGCATCGCCAAAAATGTTTCGTCGTAGTCATCATGAACGTGATTGATGATGCGATTGGGCAACATCTCTTCCCTAATTAATAATAAAATAAACGTATTATCTATTTATATTATTCTACTCATTCACACTTGATTCAGTTATATAACATGATTACACAAACATTCGCAATATTCTTGACCAATTTGTGGACAGCATGCAGCTGCAAACAGTTTTTTTGAGAGTGTATAGATCCAAGTATGGACCTATACTATTCCTCTACGTTCATGCTACAAAAGAACATGAATGCAGTTAGATTGGCTGATCTTGTTTTTATTTTATTTGATTCGATCGCAATATATCATTTCTGTTCCGAGTGTTTTCTGTCCATATCAATAAAACATGATACATTCATCGCAATCATTGCATCGCCGGAAATGTTTCGTCGTAGTCACCATGAAAGTGATTCATGATCCGAGAGTAATCAGGGGCCCATAACATAAAAGAGATATAGTCAATTTTGCGATCAATCGCAAACTTTAGTACATGATTTCCCATAGACTTGTGATTGATATTAAACGTATTGACTGGAAATATTAATGTTACGGGGGCCCAAGAAACTTATCTTTAATGTCTTCATAAAAATGAAATGTTTGACATTCGTGTTGGTGTTTTTATTAGTTCTAATTGCAATATACATTTGATGTCATTTTTGGAGCAGTTACAATCATCAAATAATTGGACAAAGGATTTATAAACTTTCGAAAATCCTTACTCAGTTTGGGATAAAAGATAAACGTATGTTCGGAGAGTACTAAAATGTGTGTAAAATAAACATATCTTACCTTCTTCGTGCAGGGCCATCGTCAACTTTTTTTTTGAAAGAGAGAGTGCCTTTCAATGACTTTATCACAGTTTTGCACCATTTTTACCTTTTTCACCTACAATGTCTGTACAGCTTAGATTTTGGAAGGGGTGCGTTTATATTCTTTGCACACTGCCCATCAACGGCCTATGTGGTACATTGGTAGTCTGCTAGTATGCAATCTAAAGTAGATGTGAATACAGCAACACCGATACTAAGAAATTGTCACCTTCTTAACCCCCCGCCCCTCCGAAGAAAATGATTATACAAAAAATATAATTTTTAAAAAGTACGTAATAAAATCCATTTTTGCACCCCGCGCGCTGCCGACGCCCATGTTATTGTAGAAGACGAAACGTTCTATTTTTCTCAACTCCCTCTTTATACAAAGTATCAATCACAACTCTCTTCTCAACTTTTGATTAAAGCTCAAGTAAAGATTTATGAAAATGATACTTTTTAACCAATATTTTTCTTTAGATCTAAGCAGAATAATATATGGTATCATGTATACTCTGAACAGAAATTGTGTAAAAAAATTGGTAAAGCTATTACCTAAAATATGTAATTACATCTACAGTCTCTTTGATCGCCAAATTGTTATTAATAAATTCAAGGACACTTTCTCATGCACAGAATTTAATAAAAATATGGTATATAGATGAGGAAAGGATATCTAGAACGCCTGTCACCGAGGAACAAAATCGGCAGAGGGAAGCAAAAATATGGACACCTATATTGTTTTGTTTTTTCTTTTAAGGGTTCCTCCATTGCCGAACGGGTCGCTGAAGGCTTTCGGGAAATGTGGTTTTTATTGATCTTTAAAAAAAAAAGGAATCTGAATGGGAAAGGAATGAAGTATATATTTTGATCAAGTATCCAGACTTCTAAAAAAAAGTATTTAAAAAAGAGAGAAAAAAAAAAGGTGATTCAATTTGAATTCTAAGAATAAATGGATGGACCCAGCTAGTAAACTAGATCAATGTAGATCACGGTTTATGGAAATGACGTATGCTCTGACCCGAAAGCCTTGGGCATGAATCGTATGATCAACCAAGAGTATACTTATTTCCATCCATCTTTGGCATCACCCTTTTTTTACATAATCATCCGATTTCATTTCACCCTACAGTGACTCCAGATACATATTGATACACCCAGTTCGATTGGGCAGGCTGTGAAGGCTGTGCGCACTTCCAGAGCTGACCGCCTCCGGATGTTTTTGAGTCCGGCTGAGCCAGGATTTTTCCAAAAAAAGAGAGAATTGTTGGGTTGTCCCATAATGCCAACTATTGAATGATGTCGATCAGTCGGGATAATTGTGTCCAATTTTTTAATCCATCTTCTATTTTAGTTTTGACTACAAGATCATTTCGAAAATTTCAACTCGGCAGGACCTTTTGACATAATCATCCGATTTCATTTCACCCTACAGTGACTCCAGATACATATTGATACATCCCAGTTGGGTTCGGAAGGCTGTGTGCATTATTTTGTAGAGCTGACCGCCCCAGGATGCTTTGGAGTCCAACTCATGCATTCATGGGCGGAGCCAGATATTTTCAATATTTCCAAAACAAAACAAAAAAACCCAAAAGTTGTTGGGTTGTCCAAGAATGTCATTTTCTCTATAGAATAATGTGGATCTGTCTGGGAAAAGATCCCTTTTTTATATTTTTTTTTGTACTTTTTACTTAATTTTATTACAAATCAGACCGACAATTTCAACCTGAGAGCTATTACCGTTTATTGTTTATTAAATGATATTAATTTTGGGGCAGAGGAAAAGCAACAATGAATGGTAAATAGTTATTTGATAACATATTATATTCATCAATTTATAACACAATATAATTTATTTCCGTAAAATTAAGTCGAACGCAAATCCAATGCTCCTTTGTAATGCTATTGAAATCGGAACCGGCTTGTGGTTGTTGTGTTCGCACATTTCAATGCATGGTGCACTGGTCTATTTTGCATGACCCACTTTATTTTGCGGAAATAGTCTATATCGTGTTATATTTTTATTTTGGGAGGAAATGAGAATGAAAAAAGTTAATGTCAGTCTAATTTCAGAGGGTTTGTTAGTTGAAGATAACCACATGTTTTTTTAATCTAAAAAGCTGCAAATTATTAAAAAAAAAAGAAGAAAAAACAAATGTGTCATCAATCTTCCAAGACTCTTTATATTGGAAAATATAGACAGATGAGAAAGCCTAAGAAAGCCTTTTATATGCACCAACAAAGTGGGACTATGATCCCCTCCCATAGAGGTATATATACGTCAATGTACCTCCCTTATATTAGCTTTCGACGACCCTCCCCCCCCCCCCCCCCCAAAAAAAAAAAGAAATAAAACAATAAAATAAATAATAATGATAAATAAATAAGATAAATAAATAAATAAATAAATTTTGAAAAAATGAATAAATAAAATTAAAATAAATTAAATAAATAAATAAATAAATAAAAAATGGACCATCATGCCTTTACAATCATAATGCAATGAGAAAATGTAGTGCAATTGTAATGTTATTCAATATGATGACAAGATGTATTTAGACCACAAGGAAATCGGAAAATAGATGAACTTGCCCCTTTTTCCGATTTTGATTATGAATGCCTCGGGAAGGTTTGTGGCATGTTGCTTGACCGATTTATTGATTGCGAAGACCGGATTTTATGTGTATATATGCATGTAAGGGTTTTACAATTATTATCCTTCATAATTCAAGCGTATACAAACTCATGGAAGCAGGGATAAAAAGAGCGTTAAACTGCTACCACTAACGTCATGTCTACTGTCATCATTAGGTATAATATATTGGAAAATTGGAAATTTATTCATTAGACTTGACATAAAGGAAATAAATATTTTGTTCTAGAAAGATAACATATTATACAATATCCGATATCATTGAATTAAACAAATTATATATACAAGCACGCCAAAAGAAGTTCAGCAAATTTTATAAAGACAAATATATGTAATGTAAAATAAAACATAGGGTTGTGGAGCAAGGAGATATTCCATTGACTCAACGTCTCAAGGCTCAACCTAACAGTTTGTGCTCGCGCGGTCCACATGGTGTCTTCCAAATTTCATGCACGCTGGACTGTAAACGAAAGCATGGAAAAGGCGAGATTGAGCCTAAGAGCCCTGGTCACAAAGGACTCACTCTTACTGTAATCTTATTTTTGTTTGTTGATAATGTAAAGTTAATCGATAGTAGGGTTCACACTGAAAGCCGAAGCCTCAAGGCGAATCATTCAACTCACCAAAGAGCCTCGTTTTGGTCGGAAAGGCGAGCAGACAAATTGTTCGAATTCACCTTGGCGCCTTGTTTAAGAAGATAATGCGAGGAGGTAACTTGTACTATCTTGCCTCGGCGTCATGTTTTAAGTCGGGAATGCGAGAAGGAGAGAAGGCGACTTGTACAAACTCGCCTTGGCACCTTGTTTTTAAGTCGAAAAAGCGAGAATGAGACTTGTACAAACTCGCCCCGCGCTTCATGTAAAGAATTTCGTAGAAATTCTCGTAGTTTCTTAAAACCTTATGGTTTCGGCTATCAGTGTGAACCTCACTAATGCAAATTTTTAAATAATTTTTTTTTCGAGGACGTTCGTTCAATATCTTCATAGTGCAAAATCATTGCCATTAAATCAAAACCCCCTCAACAGGTAAACATACAATACTGTCGCTATACATTAATGCCAAGCAAGCAAGTAAAAGGTCACTTCTTTCGGGGCGTTTAAATGGGGTTAGTTTTGCATTATTCGCTCCGCCTATTCCCCTCCGTGTCTCACCCTCGTCGTATTACCTCCGTAATTGGGACACGCCATGAAAAAGTGGAAAGCTAACCTTTAGTACGTTGCCCCGCGGAGGCCATTTTTCGCCTTTATCTTCAAAACTTCCCTTTCAATCTTCCTCCATTTTCTCCTCAAAATAGCCGTGGCGAGGACGCTCTGACACGCGATGCCGAATTCGTTTACCGATACGTTCGCTTCTACAGGTGTGTGATGGACTTTCTGAAAATTGGAAGACCCTGGTTCACACCAAGTGTTATTTCAAGGTTTAATCTATGACAAAAAGTCGATCAAATAAATGGACAAAAGACAAATCATTGAATAATGGGCTCAATTATGATAAGTGAACATAACCGGGTTAAATGCAAGCGCATTCACTATCAGTGATGTGTTTGGTTGCTTTAATAAGAATCATGTGTCTATCACGTTAGACAAAAATTGACCCTCTGAAAATGGCCTGATTTCTTTTTACTCATCACTCAAATTAGAAATCACAGTTAAATTATGAATAAGATGTGGAATACAACCTGCCAAGGTATTTTCAGATGATCGGATGCTTTCATTATTTTCCAAGTCTAATTTTCTTCATGAATAATGTGTTAATTGTGTTAAAAGATGAAAAATAATAAGACATCATTTTTTCCCAAAATGACATTGAGGGAATTCGAGCACTTTTTTGTGGAGGAGGGGGAGGGGGGGCTGACTGTAAAATGCTCAAGTGCAGTTTAGTCAAACGGCTTTAAGATCTCAATTTCACCAAAGCTTTTACGGTAGGTTCCAGAAAAAATATTTTATATGGAATGTGGCATTTTTCTTTCAACGCATATTTCGCTTGAGTTATTTTAATAAGTCCAATTATTCTTCAACTGTGGAATTTTAAAAATAATATGAGGATATTTTTTTAATGTTATTGCTTTAAATTTATCTCATCACTACATCGCATATTTTGGTTTAAAAAAAATGGAAAAGATTTTTATTAATCCGATATGAATTTTGTACAAATTCATTACAAATTCTAGCACATAATATTTTTTCCAGTACGCTGAGTTCCTTGACATGCTTGTGAATGTAAGGCAATGTCTCATGATCTCTATACGGTAATGATTCTCGTAATTAATGCAAATCTCGGTCTCCTCCTTCGCTCGGTCATTTTAAAGCCCAATAAAGTGTGCTCACCACCGTAATGATGGCGAAGATGTGACAGAAAGCTGTACAAACATACGTGACAAACAGACATGACCGATCACTGTACAAACAGACGTAACGTTCGCAAGCATGCAATAAGGGCAATCTATCAAGTTGGCTAGACATCGATGTAGCAACTAGACGAATGCACTCTTCAGAAAATAAAGGGAAGAAAAGAAGATCGTCGTGTAGCATGCTGTCCTCACAGATATATAATTACAAGACTGTTTGGAATGACTAAATGTTGTGAATTTCTTACCCAACACGGGTAAATTAAGTGCATCATGAGCACAACTTCCCCATCTGTTAATAACGAAATATCTGCTACAAAGAGGCAAAAAATCTGGTCCAAGCTTTTTATAACTTATTGTTTTTTCATCTCTGCTATAAATAGATTACTGCTATAACAAGGTATTTTTATGGTCCCAAACATGTCATTATACCGAGTTTTCACTGTATTCTTTATGGTACTCGGAGTTGGTTAATTTAATTTTATCATTTATTTCGGCAGATTATACAACAGTTACCACGATATAAACTATTTCCGTAAACATGGTAAAATTGAGTTGAACGCCACTTTAATACTCCTTTGTAATGCTATTCAAACCGGAACCGGCTTGTGATTGTTGCGTCCGCACATTGTCCATTGGCTGACTTTGATTTTCGAAAATAGTTTATATCGTGTTAGCTGTTTACGCATATTCCTTGACTCTGCTTTGTTGTATTTACATGTATACATAGAACATTGTGAGCATGTGATTTCTTTTAATTGAATGGAATTAAACATTTTCCTTTATCACAGACATAATCGATGCAAAAAATAGCATGACAAAAATAGTAAAATAAAAGGAACAGAGTATACCCTGAAAGCATGACTTATTCTTTTCAAGACGGCGGACGGTAGGTTTCTAAAACATAAACATCATTGTTTGTAAAATATTTTCCCCACTTCTATAATAATAATGATAATAATAATAATGTCTTATTTACCCAGGGTAGCCACATTCAGCTGTAAACTAGCTGCTCTTCCAGCGGGCCCTGCATAACATAAAGTTATTATTACCCTTCTCCTTTCTTAAATGCCGAGCGCCTGGCAAGAAGGCAGATGGTCCCATTTTTATAAGTCTTTGGTATGACTCGGCCGGGGATCGAACCCACGACCTTCCGGTCATGGGGCAGACGCTCTACCACTGAGCCACACATGACCGGTTCTCATAAATGACATGACCGCTTCTCATAAATAATTCGTTACTCACTAGTATTGGCGCGAGATTCACCGAGCAAAGATTCACATAGGTGTCAATAATCATATGGAATTCACCTAAAATGAATAAAAGAGATAAAAAAAACCCTAACGTTTCTCGATAGCATTGTGATAAATGGGTGGTGAGAGCCCATGGCGACAGAATTTTGGCGGTCGTGTGCACAATTATTGGAGCGGAATTTCACGCGGTTATACTGGGGTGGGAGGATGAGCTTTGTTTCTGACATCGGCGACAATTTTGAGAGTTTCTCAGAATTGAACAATGGAGTAGAGCTTGACGCATTCATCGACGTATGTATGACATTGCACAAAAATTGTTGGACGTAAGATTTGTTATCATATCATGATTCCAATGATTGTCCTATTTGCATGGCTTTGGGATAAAATGTTTTATTTCTTTAATTGATAATAACTTTAAACGCTCGATAGCCAACCCATTAGTCATGGAATTCGAAAGACACTAGTGGACTAAGTAATAGGCGTTCGTTGACTGCCAGTCAAGCGTCTTCAATATTGGTCAAACGTCTTCCCTTCTAACATTTGTGTTCATGTCGCGTCTTTCAAGTGTTATGAATATTTTACAACAAAAAGAGGGCTCAACGAAACGTTTGAAAAACTCTCGCACAGGCGTCCACATATTACCCCACAAAGAAAGGGGTGACCCGGTATCATGGTCCTTTCAAAAGTTTAACCCCCCCCCCCCTCCCC